>PVLD010005113.1:0-116307 GCA_004027595.1 Dinomys branickii | reverse complement strand
AATCTGCAGTTGTTGATTGTTAGGGCTGGGGATATAGCTCAGTGGAATAAGTACCTGCCTGGCAAGCACAAGGTCCTGAGTTCAAACCCTAGTACCGAAAAAAAAAAAAATCTAGAATTATATCAAGATTCTGTATTTTTAATCAAATCATTAAAAAAATCCACATATAATTAAACAATTTTGTAAAAATTAAAGCCTTATTTATAGTGTTATAAATGGCATGGGAAAGTCATATAGCAATTATACAATATCTAAGGGCCTGTCAAAACGTATAAATTCATCAAAAATTGAATTTTCACAAATAAGGAATGGCCAAGTAAATTGTGGTATGTCCATATAATGGAATATTAGAAGAAACCAAAATTAATGTAAATGTCATTGAAATGGAAAACTTAACAATATAGTTAGTGAAAAGAGTAGGCCACTATACAGCATTTAATCCCATTTTGGGTTAAAAAATTTATGTAAATAGGAAAAGTATGGAAACATATAACAAAATACTAGTAAGTAATTCTCTTAGGGTGAGTGACTCAAAAAACCCACCCACGTTTCTACATCGAACACCACACAAGCCGAGTATTGATATTTTTAAAATTACAAGTAAAATGATATAAAGGGGTCGTACATCACAGAACTTGGCTGGCTTTTGTCTTTCCAACTGCTTGATTTGTAGGAGAAACATCTGTCTTCTACACAGAGAGATGCATGCAGCATAAACTACACCATCAAAGCCTTTCTACTCTGTCAGGTACATTTCAAACTGCGCTAACACTGTGGTTGGTAGACTGTGGTTAGAGCTTTCGAGATTAGTTAGGAAAGTACTGTTATTGGTAAAAATACACAATTGAAAGATCAACCCATCCACCGGAGGCCCCCTGAAAGAACAATCTTCCAGCTTGGGTGTACAGGGCTTGAGTAATCTTTATAAATGTATTAACCCTTATTTCAGAAGAAAATAGTGGAACCATCAATTGCCCTCATATTAATGTTTTTTTTAAACCAAATTTACTCTTCAACATACTGTAAAGGACCCTCCCCGCTGTATTTTCCCACTAGCAGCTTTTCACCACCAAAGCACCACACAAGAGGAAGTTCTTTTCTCCACTGCATTTTAGTGGTTTCTAGAAATACTGCCAGTAGGAGGCAGCAACGACTGGCCGTGGCAACGGCAGCAGCTGTATTTTGCACAGTCGTTAGCTGCTGGCTTCATTCTTCTGTCATTATATAAGCAAGATGACACTGTTCTCTAATCCAGCCAAAGCTGATAAGTACCATCAACCTGTCACTTCCTACATTTCAAATTCTAACATCACAGCATCAAAGAGTTTTTACATTTCGATTTCTTTTGCTGGCAGCAGCCGGTAGCCTCTCATTCTCCCACGGTGTTCTAATGCTGCATTTGCACACCGGGGTTACTCCCAGCCTGAATAGCAGGTCATCCCCTGCTCACTGAGCTCATCTGTGGCCCATGTGCTAGGCAATTTAGATCCAATCAGCCCTTATTTAGCTCAAGAGTAATGAGCAGCATAGTGACACAGACTTAAGCCTGACCCTCAGGACACTGCTCATCAAGCAGTAAAACTGTGACAAAATCATTCATCTTCCACCCGCTGGCAAGAAATAATACTCGCACTCACTGTATTACTTTTCAAGATAAAAAAAAAAAAAAAGCCCTGAATTTTCATGATGTGAGACATTAATTTGCAGAAAGCTGAATTCCCTTAAACCCCCCTGTTGCTATGAGCTCACCAGGGGGAAATAGGCCTTAGGAGACTGAAATGGAATAAAGAAAATTGCTCCAGCTTTCTTTTCATTTTAAATAAGCCTTAAATCTGACAAGAGATATCCTAAAGAGAGAAAAATATGTATCTTGTAAGGTAAAGAAGAAACAATTGAAATTAAGAGTTTCAAATGCTACTTTTACTGCATATTTGTTCCCAATTTTGTTAAAATATAAATAAAGAAAATTTGAAAAAGAGCAATTACTCACCCTTCTCCACAAGGCAGGTGGGGAAAGGTGAGGCTGTTTCTTATAACCAGTATGGTAGTAAAAGTAAATTCCTATCATAAAACAAAACGCTATGGTGTTTCCTACGAAACACATGCTAAAGACACTGCTAGCTTTGGATAATATCAGGATAGTGAGAATACCTAGGAATATTTTAAAACCATAATAAGTTTACTCTTTCCATAACTTATAGCACCTTTTGTGGTTTTATTAATCAACAAGTAAATATTTATGGGTATAATTAAGACATTAGTTTTTTTATCCCCCACTGACATACCATATCATAAAAAAAAATCTAGACGTGTTCTATTATTAGATATATTGGAAATAAATGCTTAAATTTCACTTGTTTCTCCTGAGCACTTCTATTATATAACCGAAAACCCACAATGCCTGTTTATCTCACTGGGTTTCTTCAGATTTTTGACCATATACTGAAGTCACAATTTCAGGTGTTTTTACCTTTTTCATAGTTGCAGAAGATTTAACGTTAGCAAACTTGTCACGAATGAGACTTATCAGTCTTCAATATATTTATTATGACAACGTATCTTTGGTTTAAGAAACACTGCACTGTGTGGTGCCGGGAAAGAGCGCAGTAATAAAGCCTTCCTACGCGCTTACTGCTGAATTTCATCTACAGCCTCAAAGAGCTGGGTGGTCTAAAACCTACAGTGAACTGGAGGGTTCAGGGAAGGAACCACGGTGATACAAATAAGATGGGGGAAAGTAGCTTTCACCTCTCCGCAACATCTTTTGATTTGTTACCATCTGCTAAAGAGAAATATTCCAGTACTTGGCACAGAAAGTAATCGTGGTGCTTCTATTCCCTGAGCAGCTCAGCTGATCCTCTTGCAAAAGAAGGAAGTGGCTTCTTTACAAAGTATCCATCCTTGTTCCTGGCCATTTCCCCACAGCTCTTCAGCCTAATTTCTCTTTCACGTCCTTTCTTCACACTTTCTTTCCCCCTTTTCCTCTCTAATCATTCCGAGGCCAATTTCCTAGGTTCTATCCCCCAAAAACTAGACTGTTGGTAACTTCAAACTTGGATGACAACAATGAAGCAGAAATCATGAAGGTATATTTGTTCTTCCACTTCTGGGCAGAAGTTAACTGTGGGGAAAAAACCTAATACAAACCTCCATTTACCTTTTTTCCCCAAATTTTGCAATTATTAAGAATTAGCATTAAATATTAACTGCGACCTAGTGTATAAACAGACAATGCAAGACTTGAACACAGCACATATGAAAACCGAGACAAAACTGAGGGATTAGTTAAAAAAAGAAGAAAACTCCACGCAAGCTTGGTATTCAGTATTCTGAATTTCACATATGGGCCCCGCTGTGAGTCTATTTTCTTAAACTGTGCTGGAGTCATTCAAGACCCTTTCACTGCAAAATCTTCAGCCAGTTCTGGGGAATTTTCTTCTATTATTTTATTCGTTATTTCCTTTACTCAATTTTCTCAGTTTCCTCTTTACATACTTTGCTTCCAATTCAATCCCACTACAGACAGTCTCCACCTTCACACTCACACCGTTTCTGTGTACCTGACTCCCACAGACTTGTTCTCAAGTCTTCCAAAGGCAAAGAAAACACCCAAAACTCCACCTATCCTGCCTGCTTCCATATTTCAGTAGCAGATTAGGTTGAGGGTAACTACTCAATTGGAAATGTAATTTGAAAAGGTCACAAAAATTTGAGTTAAAGTAGATACAACAAGCTCTGCTTTTCAGTGACACCAAAAGCCTTCTCATTAATTGGGAAGAATAAACCTTCTGGTATCCCCTGGAGGTCCCTTTTGCTCCTGGTTGTTTTAGCAGACAGTAAACACAGAAATGAAAAAAGCCATACCCTGAGTTTACAGATACTGTTATCTATTTTCATGTACAGGTACTGAGAAGAGCTGCTGCATAAATGTAAAATTTCAAAGTCTAAATCATTATCAAGTAATGTTAACAACCGTAAAATAAAAATGGTAAAATATAAAATATAAATGGTAAAATATAAATGGTTTAAAAAAAATAGCAGTGAAAGATGTTGTTTACATAAAAATAAAAACTAAAGCTAGAGAAAATCAGCATATATTAAGAGTTTATTTGTCTATGTTCTGGACTGGTATAAGTCAGTACTATCCAACAGTCTTTCTGCTAATCACTACAGTAGCCATTAATTAACTAGGTGCACCTATTGGGGCTTGATGTTACTAGCTAGTGTAATATATAACACACGAATATAGACAAATTTTTTGCAACTGTCACACACAGATACATAGGTAACAGTTATATTACTAGACTGCAGAAATCTAAGCAGATACTATTAAGAAATCCTATGAGGTGGATAATATTTTAAAAGTTGCAGCTGACCCTTAGAAAAGGTTAAGTCCCTAAGATTACACTGCTAGTGAGTCAGGCTTAAGTGTTCTGAAAGCCCTTACTCTTCATAGCACTGTTCAATAGCAAACTTGCCATGCACAGAACTGCACCGCCCGGACTCACTCGCGGTGCTTGTCACTGACACCAGCTCTCACCCTCTCATTATTAACTTCTGAAATCTTTCTACTCCTCTCAAAACCCGTAAGGGTTTTGTTTTCCTTTTCCTACACTCTGCCATCTCTACCCATTTGAATCCTCTACCAGTTTGACAGAAAAATATAAGGTAAGAAAGATTTGGAGATTTCTTGAAAAATAACTGTTCAGTCTGACCAAAGTAAAGACATCACAAGAAAAAGTTGCAGGGACAGGTAAAGCTAGATTGTAGGTAATTATGAAGACAATGAGAAGAAATGTATTATTTTTTTCTGTATGTATGAGGATGTCTATAAGGAGTTAAAACACACAATAAATGTGTTAAAAGTTACTAACAGCATAACCAATAAAACAATATAAACAGGGCTTTAGAAAAATTTAAAATTTTTGTGCTGCAAAAGACAATAGCAACAAAATGAATTCTCAGAATGGAATCAAAATCAAAATAAAATCAAATTCTGTTGTGGGACTTGTATTTAAGATAAAGAACTCTTAATAACTCAGCAACAAAAAAGCCATTTCAAAAATACCCCCCAAAATTTGAATAGGTATTTCACTAAAGATTTAATAGTCAACAAGTATATGAAAATATGCCCAGTGTTATTAGCCACAAAGAACATCGAAAGCACAGTAAGATACTACCTCACACCCACCAGAGTCACTTCAAGTAAAGCAAACAAACAAACATTTAGCAATACTACAAATGGCGCAGATTCTTGTAAACATTTTTTGTATTTCCTCACAAAAGTAAACAGTTACTATATAATCCAACAACTCCGCTCTAAATATACACCCAAGAAATGTAAAGACCTATGTCCCCACAATACCTATACCTCAATTTTCATAGTAACATTACTCAGAAAGTCAAAAGGTAGAAACAACTCCAATGTCATGCAACTTATGCATGAATAAATAAAAGTGGAGTATCAGATCAACGAAATATTATTTGGCAATAAAAAGGGACAGAATGCTGATATACGCTACAGATATAGGTGAATGCTGAAGACATTCTTCTACATGAAAAAGGTCATATTATATGATTCCATTTACATGGAAGGTTCAGAACAGGCAAATCTACAGAAAGAGAAAGCAGACGATTGCTTGTTAGGGATGTGGTGTTAAGAAAAACGGGGAGTAGCTGCCAAGGGTCACAGCATTTTGGGGATGATGAAATGTCCTAGAATTATGGTCACTGTACAATTCTGTGAATATATTAAAAAACAATGAATTGTATAGTATTTGAATTATAAGTAAAATTATTAAACAAATTTTAAGATCTGTAAACGATATCTCAATAAAACTGCTGAAGAAAATAAGATGGTCTGAGAAGGGAAGGCATTGGTGCTCAGACAGAAGACAATTCCACTCATGATCTCAGAATAAAGGCAATGACAGCTTTTGAGAATAAGGAGGACAGAATGGAGACCCACAGACAATACTGAAGAAAGAAATGAAAGAAAGAAAAGAAAGAAAGAAAGAAAGAAAGAAAAGAGAAAGAAAGAAAAGAGAAAGAAAGAAAGAAAGAAAGAAAGAAAGAAAGAAAGAAAGAAAGAAAGAAAGTCAACTAGTTCTAAATAAAAAAGACAGCCTTATATAAAGGGTACTACAAAGAAATGATTATACGATGGGTTTGCGTGGAAAAAAAACAGTAAGGATAATGACACCGTTACTGAATACTTATTGAATAGTTATCACTTTATATTCATTATCACATTTAATTTTCAAACTAACTTAGTAAGGTAGATGCTATTCTCATTTTACCAGTAAATAAGCCAAGACTTAAATATTCAAGTTTTCTCTTACAGGATTTTAAACAAATCACAGGACTTATGCAAGGAGAATTTACATCTGTATAGCAGATCTACTCAGAGAAAAGAATAAATAACTCATATACTAATTCCTAGAGGTGAAAAGTAGATAAATTTAGCAAATACCCAAAAAAGTAAACAAACACTGCTAAACTAATATAGTGAGTAGTTTATATTATTGCATGAATTTATAACATGTGTCTAAGAAATAATACCATGCAAAATTCAAGCTGGGTAAAGGAGTATCTATGTTCAAAATACAAAATTACAGAATACAAGCAAACAGTTTAACAATATATAAAACATTTAATGACCGAACACTTTTTTTTTCTTTTAAGACAAGGACTCACTGTGTATCCCAGGCTGGCCTCAAACTTACAGGGATCCTCTTGCCTCAGCCTGTGAGTGCCAGGATTACAGGTGTCATCACACTCAGCCAAAATTGTTTTTGTAAAATTTATATTGTATATATTTCTAAAATACTAAGATTTATGCTTCATCCTGTTACAGATATCAATGCTTTCTCTAAGGCAATAAAGACAGTGCACTATCTCTATTTGGTTTCTCAAATAAAAACTGGTGATATATATTTTACATGGGGCTTATACTCTATGAATTATTAGAACACTGCCCCAAAGTTTGCATTAATTTTTATATAATGAAACAAGACAGGTTTTGGGCAAACGAATACACAAAGCAAATTATGGAAATCACTCTTTTAAAAATCATATCCGGTTTAACATTCTTATAGCGAGCTATTTTTAATAATTAGGAGATATAATCCATTCATACTAATAATAGGAAGAAAAGGCTTGCATGTTGTCAAGTATCTTTTCTATTTTTCCTGAAATATCTTGTAAATTATTTGACATATAGCAGATCCTCAAGAGAACAGTTCTTCTTGTATTATCTCCTAGGCTATTTCCAATTTCCCCAGTAAAGAAAAAAAAAAAAATGCTTAAAATATGTGATACCAAATCAAAGTATTAAATGTGCTTTGAAGGGAATAAAAAAGACCCCCACACACACCTCCTTCTCTCTCCTCCTCTCCCCCTCTCGTTCACACATGAACACCCTTCTCAAGCACCAACACAGCTAAACAACAAACAGATGATCCTCTATTCTTATGTGACGGGGAAAAGGAGAATTTAAAAATATATGTATTTTGAAGTTGACAAACACAGGCTTGGTCTTTTAAGGAGCTGTACTTTAACACATAACATTTTTAATAAAAGTAATCATGTCTTGTGAGGTACTTCTTAATCTCAAAAATCTAGCATTTTAGACAAGTTCTCAAGTGCCTTTGGACTTGTTTGAAACCAGTCTCTTGTTTAACACAAAACAGGATGTCAGTTGATCAATATCCATTTGGCATAAATTCATAAGTCCACAACTTCCCTTAAGTGTTAGAACAAACAGGTACCAAGCCTGAAAATTTATTGTTTCTTTTAAAACTCCAAATGATATTTGCAGATGCCAAAAGGCATTTTGAAATCACTCACCCTTACATCAGTAAAAATGAAAAAGGCGCTGGGGAGGAGGGAGAACCTCATGAGGCTTTCTACGTCAAGTTTTTGCCCAGAGCTAATTTTCATAGTTATGTTATAAAACTCCCGAAACTAGAGGTTTATAATGGAAATGCTGACAGACCCTTAACTATGGCAGTTTGAAGGGACATAATCAAGAAAAAGCTTTTGGCTACACCTAACTCCACAAATGAAAGACTGCCATTTTTACACTAACCTCAAATAAGAGCAAGTGAGCACTGCAAACGTGATCCCAGAAAGGTAACGTGAAATGTTAAAGATGACTGCTAAAACTATTTGACATTCGAAGTTTTAAACACTGAGGCATTTAGTTAACATAACCAAGTCAGTATTTTCATAATGTTACTTAAGCAGCAATAAAGAATGCTCTGGTGAGCCATCAGCTCCCGTTAGCAGAAAGCGGCGTGTGAAGTTATTATTCCTTAACAGCCGAGAGGGGGCTGCTTCTCGCTTTAATCAGGGATCTTAGTTCCTTCCCACCTGTAATTTCTCTGTCATACAGTTATAAAACGATTATTCAACACACACACACACACACACACACACACACACACACACACACACCCTGCATCCACATTTATGCAAGGACTGGTGCTTTATTCCCCTCTGATGTGAAAACAGAAGAGATGGTTAAGGTAAAGTATTTCATTCTTTCCCTTGGCAGGGATGCTGCCCGGAATAAATACCATCAATCTATGCAATCTATCTTTCCTACCTCACCCAAAATTCAAAGAATTTAACGGTTCTCAACTTCAAAGAAATAAAGTGCCTATGCTTTAGTTTTCGACTACTATCCAAAATGGTTTTTTTTCCTTTTTAGTAGTATTAATAAAACATACAGCACACATGAAGAGATGAGTACGAAAGAATCTTAAACGCAGTTCTAGATTTTGGACTAAGAAGTCAGGAACACATCTACATAAGCAAATTCCTAAAGGACTTTCCTTGCTTGTCCCCTCCTCTCCCTCCCATCCTCCTGCGAGGGGGAAACAATTCACCACGATCCCTGGCTTTTCCACGAAGGAACAATGGGTCCCCGCTCTGTCTTCACCCTTAAGGTGCTAAACGTTGATGAGTAAAATGAAACTCCCAAGCCACAGCTCCTCTTCTATACTGTAATCAGCTTTATTGAAGGTATGTATGGAAATGACAGTGCGGTATTCCCGAATTTAAAGGACGGCAACACCTAAAGGATGACACCATTAACAAAGGCTTGGATGTTGCTACACCGTTCGTATTCACACACTGACCTCATACTCATACCAGTGAGAACTGCTGTAGAATTCTGGCAAAGAAGTTGATATTCTTTTATAGCAACTGTTTTCCATCATGGTTTTACAGTATAAAACAAAACAAAAAATATATATTTACAAAAGAACTCAAATTTATCAATATTAACATTTATGTCTTTTTCTCAGGCTACTCATGAAGATGAACACGGCACACTCCCATTTCCTCGCTTCAAAGGATAGCAAGCTACAAACTCAATCCAGATACAGTTAACAGAAATTCCTAACATAAATGTAAAATGACTTTCACCTTATATAATCTACACTCTTCATGCCTGGCCATTTTCTTTTCATTTCTTTTCTTTTTTGGTACCAGGAAGCAAACTCAGGACCTCGCACTTGCCAGGTAGGTGGTGCGCCGCTGAGCTATATCCCTGGTCCTGGCTATTGATTTCCACCTCTCCATTTCTAAGCAGTGGTCCTCTGGATCAAGAGTGACATTTTATAGCTTTCATGATACTTGCGAGCATTATTTTTCTAACATTCTTGAAACAGCTTTGCTTCAGTGTTAAAATATTTCTACTAATTTGAATTGTGAAAAGCAAAAGTTTTGTTTGTATTATAAGATGTGAGATTTAGATAGATAAAATAGTGCTAATAAATCAAATGATTGCAAATAAAATATTATTTACTTGTCTTCATCCCTCAATTAATATTCTCTTGAGCTGAATCATTAAACAATAGAACTTGAAAAATTATAGAAATAAAGTAATGAAAAGTTCCCAAAGTAACTTTTTAAAGTAGCATTTAAAAAAAAGTAAAAAACCTCAGAATTATATAAACAATGGTAGGAATGCAAATCAGTATCACATAAACAGAACCAAGGTAAAAAAATCACATGATCATATCAATAGATTAAAAAAAAAAGCTTTTGACAAAATCCAAAACCCATGCATGTTATAAAAAAAAAAAAACCCTAAAGAAAATAGGTTTAGAAGGACTTTACTTCTAGTCATGAATCATATTAAACAGAGAAAAGGAAAAGTGTCCCCTAAAAACTCAAGAACATGACAAAGGTGTACACTATCACTCTTGTTCAACATAATATTTGAGAAATCAGAGCACTCGGACAAGAAAAAGATTAAAAGTGGTATATACAGGAAATGAAATCTAATTATCATCATTTGAATATTATTCTTTACAAATAAGATAAAGTTCCACTAAAAGACTTCTCAAAGTAATAACAAAATGTAGCAATGTAGTATGATACAAAATCAACACTCAAAAATCAATATTGCTCCTGTATACCAATAATGAACTTACCAAGAAAGAATTCAGGAAAATAAGACATGTTAGATAGTAACAAGAAAAACTAAATACTGTACTTAAGAATGAATCTAACCTAATTAATTAACCAATTACTTAGGAATTAATCTGATTAATCTAACCAAATAAGTGAAAGTCCTCTACAATGAAAATTATAAAACTTTTTAAAAGGAGATCAAATAGACGATTAAAAAGTAGAAATATAACTTTGATTATGGATAGACAGATGCAATACCGTCAAAAGCAAGATTTAATATAATCTCAATCAAAATACCAGTAACATTCCTCATAGAACTACAGACAACAATCCTAAAATTTACATGGAACCAGAAGAGACCTGGAATACCAAAAGCAATTCTAGGTAATCAGAGCAAAACAGGAAACATCAAAATACCTGACTTAAAGTTATATAACAAAGCTACCATGATAACAACAGAATGATGTTGGCTCAAAAACTGATATATACATCAATAAAACAGAAGAGAAGATGCCGACACAATCCCAGATACATTCACCCGACTGGTCTTTTGACAAAAGGACCAAAAACCTATGCTGAAGGAAAGATGACCTCTCTAGCAAATGATGCGGGACAAACTGGTGACCCACATGCAGCCGACTGAAGCTAGACTCATGTCTCACCACGCACTAAAGTAACATAATATTCTTATAGAAAACAAGGGGGAAATGGCTCATCCAAACCTCTTGCTAAGTCTATAACTAAAGCTGATATGAGCAGATAAATATAAAAACTACATAAAACCCTGAGTAGTAAAACTGTAGATAATTCTGGATAAAGTTACTAATAAATAAATTTGTAATAAATTTCAAAATTTGAAAATTTTGCCAAGCTCAGTATCTCAGAGAAACATATGCTACTTTTGTACTATTATATCAGAAGGAGGAAAGCTGTCTCTTTATTTACTTAAGGCATGATTTCAAGTAAAATCATATTGCTACACACAAATTACATATAACTTTTTAGCAACAGCAACTCACAACCTAGAGTAGTAATGTCTAATTTATTAAGAATACATACTCCAAATGTACAACTATCATGTGAAAAAAGCCTAAAGGCAATCAATATCAAAACTATTATTCTTATCATCATTGAGTATCTGTGTATTTAATGTAGCTGCACAATTTAAGTAGATCTGAAAACAGTAAGTTATGTACATGTGACTGGTGTCAGAATATACTACACTAATTTCAGAATAAACTGATTTAGCAGAAAGTATTTAAAACAACTGATGTTACAAATTCACAGAAAAAATGTGAAGGATCTTATAAATGGTACACTGGCCAAAACCACCTTATGCTCATAAAACTGCATATGCTTCAGTAAAATCCACCTCAGATTTGGGCTCACAATTTTGCATAAAAAATTCATAACATACTTCTTGTTAATTATAATCTGTCATAAGAGAGGCTCTTCAATTGTTACCAGATATACAGGTCTGGAATTGCATGAGGGCTGCCTGCATCTACACATAAGCTCTCTTTCGAATCCTACTTGAAAGAACTGTTTCAAAACTAACATTTTATGCCAACTGAGCACGAAGACAAACTTCCTTTTATATTTTGATTTCATCAATATATCAAGAGGGAACTTTAACATAAAATCAACAGGTTGATGATATAAGAAAAAAAAAAAATCAATCAAAAAGCACACTACTGGAAAACGTACCGGATTCTGGCCAGAACAGCTTGTAGAAAGCTCAACACTGCCCTCAGTTCAGATTCTCGACAGGCTCGAAGAAGCATACTAAAGCCGTCATTAAGCAGTTTCTCATGGGAAGGGTACAAGCAGGAGCTGGTCTCGAACACTTCTTGAACACCGTCAATGTAGATGGAGAGAAGTGTCCAAAGATTGTGTCTCTGTACCATTTCTTCTTTCTGAGATACCAAGAATTCCTTTGCCTTCTCGTGGAACTCATAGGAAAACTTCTCAGCCAAAACACCAATGTCCAGATTTTTCTGGGCATACATCAAGAGGAAAGCCATCTGACCTTTCCAAATGAGGGCTCTCTGAGATGTTATAAAAGCAGGCTTGAGAAAATTCAGAAGGTTTAAAACATGACTTGCCACATCTTCTACCTCTGCAATAGCTGCTAACAGAAGAAAAAGACTGAAAAAGTTCTGCAGTCCAACTTCAGTTAGTTCTTCCATTCTTTTTTGATGGAATTTAGAATATATCCTATAGAAAAAAGCAAACAAAAAAACTGCTTCAATAAAACTGTGTCATTCACAAAAATCCATCTGTTATTGTTTGTGTCTAGATGTCCCCCCAAAGCCTCGTGCAGCCATGGGGCGCGCTTCCAGAGTTTGTGATTGATTCACGGTCCAACGCTGGGATTATGGGTGAGCGCTATGTAGTTTGCACACAACGTAAAGGAGGGAAAGAGGCTGCTTGCCGCTGTTCCTCCCTTTTTGTTCTCGTTGCCTTTGCTGTTTTCTGCCACCATGGACTGTTTGTTGCCCTCTGCCATGGGCCCCTGCCTTGGAGCCCACTGAATATGGTCTGAAACTTAAATACACTGTGAGCTAAATAAACTTTTCCTTTCTTCATTCTAGAAATCAAGTATTTTTTCTCAGCAACAAGAGAAAAGAAACCAAGACATCATCTTTTTAAAAAAATTCCTTTATTATCTTTGACTTATTATAAAGTTTTAGCTAACTTTTAATTTTGATGTTAACATGTCACTTTTTTGACTTAGAAAACAAACTCATAAAATAGGCTACCTTCAAACCTCCCAGGGATGCAGCATATCACTACAAGAGAACCAAAGGAGCCAGTGATCTCCTTGAAGGACAGCAGAAACGTCCTATCATAGAGGACGTGGCATTTTCTTGCAGTTGAGATATCAACTGCCTTTCTTTTATTATCAGCAAGTACGAATGAATGTGTTACAGCTACAGCATTATAGCGGGGGATCTTAGATGTCCCCTAAAGTCCCCATGACTTGGTCTCTTGAAAAGCGGGGTGCTGCTGGGAGGTAGAACCTTCAAGAGCTGAGGCCTGCTAGGTACCCTGAATGCGGACTGAAGAACCCAGCCCTCTCCACGTATTTTTTCCCTCTGGCTATGGTGTGAGTGGTTTGGCTCTGCCCTAATACTCCTGTCATGACATGCTGCCTTATTTCAAGCCATGGGGCTAAAAGGTTTTGGACTGAAACCTATGAAACTGTGACTCAAGCCTTTCTTCTTTATCTGTTGATTATCTCAGTATTTGTCACAGTAAGAGAGAACTAACAGATTTTGTAATCCTTTAGGTACAATTTCATAGGCTTTTACCAAAATTGTAAGTGAACACTATTAATAATTTTCCTTAAATCTCTTCTCCCCTCATCCACCTCAAACACTTGCTTCTGTTTTGCTTATACCTAAGACAATTCAAATCACTAAAGAAATCATTTTTTCAATCTGCAAAGACAAACTGTTCATGTTCAAATGTTCAAAAACCATCACTAAAAGATTAACTACTTAAAGCAACTTAAGAGTTGTAATTTTCTTTCATCAGTTAAGCTTAAATTACCTCTTATTTATTGTTAAGTTTCATAAAGTTTATAACTGGTTTATTCAGAGTACTAAACCCTGAATGAATTCATTCAGAAAGAACTATGAGAGCTGATACACTTCTGAAAATAAAGGTCTGTTTAATTGTAATTTAATTATAAGCTTTGTATTCTCTATCATCCCCACTGTAGTGCTTGACATACAGCATTTATCTGATAGACTTGCTACTAAATGAATTTCAATAATTTATTTTCAATAAAGTTCTGGTTATTATGTCTTTCATAAAACTACATAATGTTTAAAACCAAACATACAAACAGAACAACAATGACAAGACCACTGGGGATGCAGCCAAGTAGGGGGGCAGCATGCTCAGCTTCCCAATAAAGCTACTATTTGAAACATAATTAATAAACGTTTAATAGAGAAAGTACCTTTTTCTAAGGAGTACACTCTATCACCATAACTGTACTACTCACTGTGGGAATAAGATAGGAATATGATTCTTAAGAAGTCTCTGCTTAGAGTGAGAAGTATCACGCTGAAAGGGCCCAAGAAATAAGATGAACAAGTGGCAGATGAGGGTGTACTGCATAAAGAGGGCTGAACAAAGGGATAATAGGCCAGGAAGTAGAACCAGCAGACAAATTAAAAACTGTGTATTTTATCACACCAAAAATGGAAAGAGACCATACACCCCAGTGAGAACATTGGGGGATCTGGTCTTAACTACATTCTGGCCAGCTCTCACTCAAGGGAGCCAATGCTTATGAGCTGCTGGTCTCAAAGAACATAAAAAAGTATTAGTTGCCAATGTATGATATGGAGATTTTTATTTCCGTCACTTAATACAATGTAATGCAATTACAAATATTTTTGGCCAAAAAGCAAAAAAAAATCCTACTCCTTTTATAATAGTCCTGTATTTAACATATAAAGATCCAATCTAGGTGTGGTACTGTACAACCGTAATCCCAGCACTCTTGGAGGCTACAGCAAGAAGACTGCTAGTTCAAGCTCAACTTGGGCAACTTAGCTACTTAATGAGACTCTGTTTTGAAGTAAAAATTTAAAAAGGGATAGGGATGCAGCTTAGTGCCCAGCACTGCAAAAAGAAAAGAAACTCAATCAGTAGTGACGAGATGACTAAGAAACTGAAACTCACTATAAGCATGTTTTACTGTCCTGCATGAAGAAATAATTTTAGATGTGTACAGACTTTCTACCTACAAGAACACTTAGTATAGTATAAATAGCAATGCTTCCCCAAAGACATCAGTGAACATGATGAAAAAGATACTATACTCACCTCCCTTTCACTTGTTTCCAAGGATGAGGTCCACTGTTCTTCATGGCTTTTGTAACAATCTTTGCCAAAATGCAAAGAAAAATGGTATAACTACTGTATAATTTAGACAGGTCATGATCTTGTTTACTGCAACAGCAATTCTTCACCATTTCAAGCATAGACAAAGAAGACTTGATATTAACAAGACCTTTCAAAGGAAGCCAAGAAACATTGAAGGAACTATTCTAAAAGTAAAAAAGATAGACAATCAGTATTAGTTTCTTAGTAAATAAAGTGGAAAGCTACAAATTTCAGTTAACTTATTAAAAGATTAAATAATCTTAATGACAGAAACTGTATTACTACTTTATCATTATATCACCCTAAATAAAAGCACCCTGCACATAAAGGTATGTTAAAATTTGGGTTGGCCCCCAAGTGTGTTTTTGACAGGTGGTTTGTCCAAATGAGGACACAAACGAGGCTCACACAGCATTGGGATGACATGCCCCTTAAAGCTCTTCAACTCTTGTTAGTTTCCCAGGGTTTGCAACATCATTCATTTTCTTTATCTGATCATTTGTTGCACTGAATTTCCCACTCCAGGCCCAACATTTACAACTATTAACATGACAGGGACAGACTATGCTTTTTCATAGCTCTGTGCATTTGTCCGTACTGTTCCTTTAGCCTGTGTGCTCTTTTTGTTCTGTAATTGGAAAATCTCCCTCATGAGGGCCAAGTGGAAATATTTTGACCCACAGGAAGTTTTCCACAGACTTCCACAACCCATACACTGGGTTCGAAATGCCTCTCCAGGGCATTGCATGGTATTCTGACTGTTCCCCACAAAATGTATATACCTGCCTACTGGGCTACACTCCACTCCGGTGCTAAGATGGTGTTGCATGCAGGCACAGTGCCTATTCAAGGTGTCCTAAGGAGCCCATAATTATTAGAAAACATTTATAATCAAGGATTAAAAAGAACTTGTTGCTACAGTTTCAGCTACTTGTTTGTATTCATTCTCAAGAGAAAAAAGACACCAAATGCCAATTCTCTCTAGTCCACCTTTGACCAAAATTAACTTGTCAAGAAAAATTCATGGCTACTAATATTTATTTATTTTTTTTGGCGGTACTGGGGATTGAACTCAGGACCCTGCACCTGCTAGGCAGGCACTTATTCCACTGAGCTATATCCCCAGCCCCTCATGGCTACTAATAATAAATCATAAAAAATTCCATATATCATACACAAAGTCTGCAAATTTCTGGAGTAAATTTATATTCTCTTTACTCACCAGGTTTTTACTGTAATATTCCCATAGGATGTTGACAATTGTAATATTTGGTTCCCAAAACTCACAAAGTGTCAAACAACAGTGAAGATGCATTCGTAACTGTTCTTCTAGGATGCCTTCCTAAAGAATAAACTGAAGTTATGAAGGAATAAATAAGCTCTGCCTACCTGAAGATTATCATTTTACATTGTACAACCTATAGCTTAAAAAAAGAAATGAATAGGCATCCCCCAATCATAGCCATTTTTATTGTCAGATTAGAAGACCTAAAGCAACCTAAGATGTAATTTCTAAAAACTAAAGTTTAGACCATTAACAACCTTTGAGAATAGAAACTACGTTAACTCAATGACTTTTAATCCTATTATTTAATAAATAAAGGCATTTCACAGCTGGATGGTGTTAGAAACCCAAATAATAGAAAAGAAATCCAAATTTAAGTGGCAAAAGGATCTAATAATTAGGATGTATACAAATTCAGCAGGCTTGACATTATGTGTCTACAATTTGACATATTGGTCTATGGTTTGGGGAAAAAATGAGAGTTGTTAATGTAAGTCCTGATGTTAGTACAGTATTATTAATTATTACTAGAGCTCAACAACTAGATAAGACTATTCAACAATATATGTAGATGAAAAATGGGAAAAGGTTCCAGAATTGAGAGTCTGATATTCTCACATTTACTTATTAAGCAAATGCAGAAGAGTCTATAAGCAAAGCAAGTGGCCAATTAAACAGGAAGAAAGCCAGACATCCTGGAAGCAAAGAAAAATATTTCAGAAAAAAACAATAAGGAAATAAAGAAATTTAAATGAAGATTTAAATGAAGATGTACAAGAACAGTACAAAATAAAGAACAATAAATTCAATGCAAAATAAAAGAGTTAGTTCTTGATAGTGAACCTTCTAATGGAAATGAAACGCAGTCTAAGAAGTGGAGTACAAGTAGACAGGTTCAGAGATTTGAATAAGAGTTCACATCTGACTGTTCCATCTTCTCACTAATCAGGAGGCTAAATGCTGGGTATTAAATGGAAACAATATAATGACTACACTAGACTGATAAACATTAAGTGAAAGAGTATACACTAAGTGTTAAGTACAATGCTTATAGAAAGATACCTACTATTTTGTTATCTGCAGGGCAGAAATGTTTTTTAGCTCAAATGCTCTTTTTGATCATTAAGTAATAATCTAGCAAGATTCATGGTATTATTCCTTAAACTGAGTTTTAACCCCAAACTCTATCTAAATGGAAAGTAAGGAAATCCCTTGATTAAAAGATCTTTACTAAGCCAGAAGACCTCTGTGTGGGTCTCTTTTCCACATGGCTTAAAGCAGGCCTGGCTCAATCCCAGAGTCCATGCTACTCAAGTATTGCATTTTTCACAAGCTCCATGAGCTTTCTACGTGTCTCACTGTAGCTGGTGGGGGGTGGGGGGGTGTGCAGAGAAAAAGGGAGAGGAGACAGAAATCAAGAAAGGGGAAAATAGGAACGCATGAGCTATGAAATACATATTCCATTTAATGAAGAGAGCAGCTGCTTCTTGATAACTGCTTTATTCCTTCTTAAAGGAACGTCTGTAGATCTTTACTTTGAAAGACCAAGTTTAACCATTACATTGGACATACTCCATAAACCAAATCTCAGTAATAATGAAAACACTCGTTCTTCTAGCTTAAAGGTTACATAGAAAGGGCAGTGTGACAATGGGTTATAATGTGTGTGTGTGTGTGTGTGTGTGTGTGTGTGTGTGTGTAGACACAAATATGTGTGTGTGTAAAACTCAACAACTGGTTTACTTCTAACCTATCTATCAGAAACCAGAAGAATAAAATTTATTTATAAGTTAAATAATGCTAACTATAACTAAAATTTGCCTGAGTAGATTTTTTAAGAATGAATAGCATGGAAGTTCAATATCCCACTCAAGATCCATCTGTTAAGAAATACGATTATTTTTAATTAGTAACTCAAAGATTAGTGTCCCATATTATCATATACAGTCACATGAGTTTCTAGCCCTCGACTCTCTTAAAGTAAGATATATTTTACAAATCAAAACAAGATTTCAAGGGGGAAGATGGCAAAGTGTTGAGCAACAACAAATCAACCTCTTTAAGGGTCTCAATCCAGACGCTGGAAAACAACAACTTGGAGAAGAAAAGCAGGGAGGCAGATCCCCGGGACCTAGGAAGATCTGCAGGGAGAAGGGGAGCCCACCAAGAAGGTGAAGGCCGACATCGATGCAGAGGCGACACCACAGTGTTACGCACTACACGACCTGGGCCCAGCCCTAGGCCAGAGGTCAGAATCAGCCCGAACTCTGTGGATCCGTAATTACTAGAACCAGCGTGCCGCACTAACCCTACTGTAGGCCTGCTAGGACTACCCAGCACAGATACGGTCACCTCCTCTGTCCTCCAGAGAGCAGGGACACCCTGAACCAGACACCACCACAAAACTACAGGCTGCAGAAGACCACCGCAGGTTTGAAATCAGAGAAATTTCTTTTTCTTTATGTCTATGTGTTTTTAAATTGTTTTTGTTTGTTCATGAGTGTGAACATTCAGCCTTCTGGTTTTGTTTCTTCTTGTTTCTGTTTTTTTCCTTCACTCTTCCCCTCCTGTCTTCACTGGTTTCCCGATGCTTGGTTCACCTTCCTTTGTCCTTCAGCCTGGCTTCTAATCTCTCTTCTTTTATTTCTCTATTTTTTTCTCTTACCCCTTTTAAATTTTCTTCCTTAAGGGTACCATCACTCTACTGAGGGGAAGTTTACTGTACATAATTATCTGATTTCTCTTAGATTTTCTATATAACTATAAATCTTATACATATGGTTAAAGGTTAATAGTTATCACACTTTGTCCTTTTCCAGGCTGTGCTTGATACTATTCTATGACTGGCTGTACTACTTAATAAACCAAGGGGACGCGTCGTGACCCACTGCACTTCCTGGTATGCCAATACCTAGACTGTCTGGGGAGGAGTCATAACACTACAGACCAGTACCAAAGACCTGGGCGCCAAGGTCAAAGAGGCCGCAATCTTTCATCCCTGTTAAACGGAAGGGGCAGCAACCTGGGAAAGACTCTAAAGCCAAAATCCAGTTAGACCTAGAAGACATCTCTGAAGAGTCATCATTTCCTAAAGAGATCACCATCCGAGTAATAAAGCCACCTACCATAAGCAGTGTACAAGGCTCAACCCTGAAAACAAATACAAACACGCAAAAACTAGAAAAGTGAAACAAACTGAGGCACATGTGCAAACACTGTATGGTCTCCCTCGTGTGAGAAGCTGAAAGAGTAAAGAAGATCCAAAATGTACACTCGATATTATGAAATGGGAAGAAACTACTAAAAAAAGAGAAACCAGCATGGGGGAAAGGAGGAAAGAAAAAAGGGAAAAACAGAACAATATAAAAATATACATATACAAGATAGTTTAGTTAACTACTAATTTCTTAGTTCATTGAAAAGAAAGGGTTGTCCTAGTATCATTAGGACAATTAAATGCATTTATCTCATACACTAAGTAACTAATTTGAAGATAACAATATGCAATGTATTAACCATTGTTACCCTCCTCTTGCTTTGAAATTGTATCATATTTTTCTGTTTAAAATTAAAAAAAAAAATAGAAAGCTTTTGTAAATGGAGCAGGCAAGAAGGCTTGAAGGGAATGAAGTGGGGGAAAAAGAACCAAGATATATACACAAGTACAAACTCCCTATGAGGAATGGGATCAATATGTATAACAAGTATGTATTAATAAAAAAATTTAAAAGATTATTTTTAAAAATCAGATTGGCATTTTCACCCTTTATAAAACTAGAAAAATTATTTTTGCCCTCCAATGAGGCTTTAAAAATGTAACAGTATTTTTTAAAACCTTCATTTTTCATGTAGAAACAATAATGACAGGGAAAATGTTCACAGTTAACACTAACAAATGTTAAATAGGGTTACCTCTCAAAGGCTTTTTAGAGCACTTTCCCATTCAATTAGGTAAAATTAAACAATATATGCTCTCTTTACTCATCTAAATCTCAGTGTTTGTTTCTGGAACATCACCTCTGCATAGCAAAAGATTAAAACTTTTGCTTAATGAAAACTACAGTGCATTAACTGCCAATTTTACTTGAAAATCACTAGATATTTGAAAGGTTGTTTGTCTCTGTTTAATAAATTAGCGTCCCATAGCAAATGGCTTTTTCACTGTTGGAGATTAAGCACATGGGCAATTTCAGGTCTTAACTCACCTCAATGGGCACAAAGTAGATGTCATCTAACTCGTAGCTCTACTCCCAATATATTATTTAGTCTTTATGATAACCTACTGTAACCCCGAATCTGTTTTCAAGAATCTCAGCAAATAGCCCTGCCCTATGATGAAACATATTCGACACAATCAGGATATAATAAAACATAGAGGGCTGGGGATATAGCTCAGTGCCACAACTGCCTGCCTGGCAAGTGCAAGGTCCTCAGTTTGATTCCTGGTACCAAAAAAATAAATAAATAAAACCACATCAGAGAGAACACTAGGGCTCCTTCTTCCTACGTAATATAGTGAACCCTTCTGTCACAGGAATATTACTTCAATCTTATGAAAGACACAGACTGATAGGGTTTTTTGGATCAGCTACAGTATCCCTAGTTCATCCTGTTTTCCGCCAAGCTTTCCTGTGTTTGACACAGAAAGTCCAGGCCAGGCAAACCAGGATGGCTGATCACTTGACTTCTATGAATTACCTATTTATCTTCAAAGTGACTTCATTTGCCTCCATTAAAATTCTAATTATGTTGTAAAATAACACTATGCAGTGTCAGTTTTATTACATTGTAAGTGGAACATTCCAATGAAGAAATCTTTATTTCAAGCTCATATGAGTGCTGTTTTTCCTCATCCAAAATCAAAACTACAGGGCCAGGGATGTAGCTCAGTGGTACAAGTGCCAATCTGTCAAACACAAGGTCCTGAGTTTGATCCCCAGTACGAAAACAAACAAACAACAAAAAACCCCACAAAATCCAAGTTACAGATGGAGATTTGGTTCATTGGACAAGTATGAAAAGCATGTGCTTCAATCCCCAGCACATACATGCAGACACACACACACACACACACACACACACACTTTCTCTCTCCAAGGGAAAAAAAAATCTACTACTCTGTAAGAAACTTAAAAGTGTTTAAAGAGCACTTTTAATCTCTTAGTCAAAAGGAAATTTCTCTATGGAATAGATGATGAGAATTCTCTCTTCCCTGACCAGTATGGGTGTCTGTGTTTCTCCATATAACCTTTTAGAGCCAACTAAGAAATACCCTGTAACTTGGAAACCTAGCTAAACAAAACCGTAAATTAATATATTAAAGTTAAGAGAAAGTTTAAAATTATTAATGTGACAAAAAGAGAAGTTCAGAAGGAAATTTAAAGAACACACACAGTTACAACTTGATATGGAACTTAAAGTTCTTTGTCACTCAGGTGCAATAACTGACAATAGAAAACAACACTATCCAGATTTTCCTGGAAGTATTTTTAATTGGTATTAACTGAATTCTGCCCCAAAGTATTGAAACTGCATTAATAACTGATACAAATGACAATGTGCACTATAATGCATACATTTATTAGTTCACAGCTACTTTCTGAACTAAAAAGACATATATGCAAATTTTTGAGTTACTAAATCAGTATATTCTCAAAAAGAATGGAGAAGGCCAATTAAATGACATAGGAAAAATAAAATATAAAGAAGCAAAAGATTTTACAATGGTTAAGAAAAAAATTCTCAAAGTATAAGATTATTTGACATATATATGCAACATTGTTTGGAATTCTTAGCTAATAATTTATAAGATTAATAAATATTAATAACTAACCATGTTTTACATAAAAAATGTTAATACATACATAAAACATTTCAAACATTCAAAGTAATCTTATACTAAACTTTCTTCTTTATTCCTCTTTAAGATATAAACTATTTTCCTTAACCAAAACTAATTTATTTTCCAAATTAAAAACATTGTTTAATATAATTTTTCATCAACTTTTACATAAATTATATATTACAAAACTACAGAACTCAAATACAACATGTTTAAAAATGTGAAGAGCAAATTTTAAACTATTTTAAAAGGAGGTCAAGTCTGACCTCTGGGCCATGAAGCACTACATTAACAGCTCTGCAGAAAGAAAAATGATAAGGTATGAAATGAGTGCTCGGCAACTAGGACCTTATCAGTTAGAATATGATTCAGGCCTGTAAGACAAATTGCTCGGCAAGGCAAGTCACCTTCCTGCTGTGATAAGGATATAGCTGAATTTCCAATGCCACTGACTATCTCCTTCATCGTGTCTCCGAGTTTGATATCATATAGTCAAGGAATGGCTGATAGTTCTGAAGCATCTACGACTTATTTTGAATACATTTTGTCAAAGTCACCTACTAGGATAACTATCTTTGTCCATTAACTTACAACTTTAGCATTAAAAATAAAAATCTTTACAGGACAGTCACTAACTAGTAAGAATCCCTGTGAGTTGACCCTTCAAAGAATGATTCTATCTCAGGTTTAATATGTAAACTGTTACTTAAATCACTTTAACGGTTTGTTTGGATTTTACACATATTTATAACATAAAAAATGCAAGTTCCATAAACTGTTTCACTTGAATCGCATACCTGAACACTCATGGACCGTTTCAGCAGGTCTTCCACAAAGGTCCAATTTGATTCCATCTGTCTCTAGAAAGGAAAAAAATATTGTTGCAAAACAATTATTGCTCTTGAATACACATATATTTACAGTTATGGTATAATAAATTCAGTGAAGTACACTTTATCTTTAGAAAACTCTGTAATTTCATGAATTTATAATACTTCAGGACAAAGAATTAGGGCAACAGACTTGGAAGAAAAATTTCTACAACTATCCCAATCCAATAGACACCTTACAAACTGTTAATAAAAGTGATGCTTCTATAGGATTTTAAGTCCTTTAATGAATTTTTAATCTTGCTGTCAGATATAGTCCGAAGAATTTATATACATATATTTCGGAGTCTTTATGCCAGGTAGTCTTCTGTATCCTCCACTTTACGCATTAGAGATTTTTCTTTTATTTTGTTCACAGTTGTCCTGAGATAGTCTATTTTGTTAAACAACATAGTTAAAATTTTTGTACAGAAAATAAAATTACACTTTACATAAGTGCTACCTGTCAATGCTTTACTATCTGATAATCTCAATTATATGAAACAATTCCACTTTTCCAAGAGGACAGCCTGGAAGATGTTTTCAAAGGATGCTTAGCTCTTAAATGCTTCTTATATGTAGAAACTGGTTAAAACTAGAAACAAAAAAACAGTCTCCAAGAGGATGCCAGGAATATTTCTAATGGAGAAAAAAAAATGTGAAAAGCATATAACTCTTCAAAAAGCAAAGTCAGAGGCCTTAAAGAATAAAGGCATAGACTCTTACTATACCATAAGAGTATGATGTTCATAAGAATAAACTCAAATGATTACTAATGACACTACACTACACTAAATTGGTGAACAAATACTACCTTAATAAAGACACAAAGCGACTATAGTGGCTGGCCTCTAAGACATGCCTCCATGGCCTCGGCCCCATACTCCCACTCTAGGTAATATCCTCCCACACTGTCCCGGGGTCGAGCCCTTCACTAACAGGCATCCATGCTAATATGAATAATGATAGGATGTCACCAAAGAGTAGGTTATAAGACACTGACTTGACAATATTTTTGTTGACTTGATCCGGGAAAAATCACACTGTGAGAAGTGCTGCGGAAGCCCACATGATGGGAACCATTCTGCCAAAACATGCAGTTGGAAGCTAATTTCCCAGCCCCAGTTAAGTGTGAAGCCTATAAGCTCATGCAAGCTCCTGAGCCGCAACCACCTACTTAAATTGGTCCTAAATGCCTGACTTAAAGTGTAAGACAGTACATGCTTGTTTTAAACTGCTACATTTTATTATATAGGAATAGATTACTAATACGACGTAGCTACCTTTAGCAAAAGTATTACTGACTTTTAAAAATATTCTTATTTATACAAGTAAAGTAAATGCAAAAAACATTTTTCTGGAGAGAATGTGGAGTGAAATATACAGCCTGCCCCAAGAGTAGGTTCGCACTTTGTCCTTAGTTTCTGGGTGGATCTAATTAAGCTCAAAGTAGGGGCATTTTGGTTTCAGGCGATGATCACCTTGGATGGTCTAACAATGTACTGAAAACAGAGGCTGGCCATACCCACATGGTCTTAGAGTAGGGCTTGGTCATGTCTAAAAGATGAACAAAGTGATTTGGATCAGTTACTTTGGGTCAGTTGACTTAAGAGACTAAGAAAAAAATAACTGTGGATAGTCAACATGCCTATGTAATATAGGTCCAATAACAACTAGGAACACTGGAAACTGCGTGAGCACCTCTGCTTAGCAATATTCCTAAACCGTCATGCACTGCTGGTTGATTAATGTGTCCTGAGCCCACAGAGAAAAGGCAAAGGAAGGTCTGCGTCCGGTTCTTGGTCTGCACTCTGCTTTCCGTGCATCTTTCCTTCTCTAGTTTCATAGTTTCATCTATTTCCTTTCTCAGTAATAAACAAGAGTCTAACAGTTTTCCATGAGTTCTGCATATTCTAGCCCTGAATATTCTAGGAACCTCCAAGCTTGCAAGTGGTGTCAGAAGGGAGGGCAGAGGGCAATCTTCTGGACTGAGCCCTGGACCTTAGTAGGTGGCTCTCAAAAAGGAGACCATGTAGCTCCATCAATACTACATGAATACATTGCGTTGGGCTCGTTACATATTAACTCCTCAGAAAATTTACCACTTTGTAAAATAACACAGTGAAGTCTCAGAAAGGCCACATATTTATGAATCAGAGGATGCATCCAAATCCATTGGTCTGGCTCCAAAGCCAGTATTCTATTGTATCATGTATTAGTAACCATTTTTTTCACCCAAGTGAGCCTTTTAGATTTTAGAGACTTATTTTTAGACCATTCTTTTTATTAACATACTGTCACCAACTAGGACTGAATAAGCACATGACAGGGTTTGTGTAATTTAAGTGTCAGCTTTACAATTGGACAGTGCTAATGAGTAACTGCAATGGTGCTAACAAGGCAAGGGAATCACACGCACTACAGAGAAACAGTGTAATTCTAACCCACAGAATTTCAATAATATAGTTCAAGATTGCAGCTATCACCTAAACAAACTATACATCAAAGGAAAGAATGAAACTACCGTGCCTAAGACAAATATAAGAATAGATATCAAAGAAATACAGATTTATCTCCCATAAGAAAAGTTAAATTTGAGCAACTTCAGCATATTTTCCCACATACTAAGTCACATCATTATAGTCTCATTTCTGTTTTTTTTTTGTTTTTTTTTGGTGGTACTGGGGATTGAACTCAGGACCCTGCACTTGCTAGGCAGGCGCTTATTCCACTGAGCTATATCCCCAGCCCCTTATAGTCTCATTTCTAAAAGCCAAGTTAATACCAGGTAAGATATCATTTTGGGACTATGTTTTATATTTCTTATCCTACCATTAAAACTAAGAGACCCACTCAAAGTACTACATAGGTCAAATCTCCACAAGAATTATGAAACATTCTCTTACTCTCCACTCCAGTAGTCTAGAGACCCTGTTGCAGCAATCACATCTTTGATCTGGTTGGCATTTCACATACTTCAAACACAAGCATCAGCTAGCCTCACCAACTGCCCTCAATTCATGCAGACAAAGTATCGTAAAACTGAACTCTGCTATGGGGCATAGTTGCACATGCCTGTGATCTCAGCCACTCAGCAGGGTGCAGTAGGAGGATTCCAAAAATTCAAGGTTAGCCTGGGAAACTCAGTTTGTCCCTGCCTCAAAGCACAAGTAAAAACATAGAAAAGAAAAGAAAAAAAGCCTGGGGATGTTTAGTTCAGTGCTAGAGTGCTTGAATAGCACACAGAAGGCTCTGGATTCAAGCCCCAGTACCACAAAAAAGAGAAAGAATAGAAAAAAGAAAGTAGGGAAAGAAGGAGGGAGGGAGGGAGGGGGAAGAAGAAAGGAAGGAGAGAGGGAGGGAGGGAGGGAGGGAGAGAATGAGAAAGGGAAGAAGGGAGGAAGAGAAGGAAGGAAAGGAAGGAAAGATAGATCTGACCCCAGTAACGTTCAAAAATGACTTTCCCCTTTAAACTGTATTTCGTTTTAAAATAAATGACCAGGACTGTGAGGGTAACACACTGCCATCTAGGCTGAAAGAAAAAACATTAAATAGCAATATGTGAAAATGTAAAGATTCCCAAACGAGAACTGAGATACCAAGTTTTCCTTATAGACTTATAAAACTCCAAGTTAAACAAACTTTTAAAATAAAAAACAAACATATTTGAAACCTATTTAAATATAAAGCTTTCACGTTAATCTTCAGAGCAAATCAGTTCATATTTAAAACTAAAACACCCATTTTGCCATAAGATGAGATACTTCTCTGGTGAAAAACGTTATTACTATTATTCTTAGCATCTCTCAGACCAGATGATTCTTCAGTAGTGTAAAGTATGTTTACTGCATAACCATTTTCTCTAGTACGGTTGGCTATGCTGATCATTATAAGAACACAAAAGAGAATTTAGGCAACATTTAGGCCCCAAATCTGACCAAACTATATTTTGGATCCAAATTAACATCCCTGGTAATTTATTTCAAAGAATGAACCAATTTTTTTAAGAGTAGATTAGAATGATCATCTGATTTATCAACTAGTCTACGGCCATACCACCCTGAAAGTGCCAATCTCATCTGATTTATCAACTAAACACAAACGTAAGTAGACAGTGAGAATTAATTATTTAAGATGAGTTGGTGACAGGCATATAAGGAGACGGTGGCAAAGCGGAACACACGGCTACCCTACCAAAGTACTATTTGTAAAAAGTAATCCTTAAAAGAACTCTAGTACCAAGTTTATCTGAATGATAAGATACATTTCACACCGAAAAAAACCTTATTAACAGAATGGCTTGAGTTTTCTCTAAAAGGTCCTGAAATATTTGAAAGTCTTTGAAAACTCAGGTGTAAAAGTGAAGCTTATTTTACATGTAGATATACAGGTAGGTACTACTCACCCTCATTACTTTTATCATAGGAAAGACTCTTCTCAAATGTGACTCTTCTTAAAACTTTCCACATAATTCAAAGAATTGAAAGTTTTAAAAATATGAGTAATAGAGAATCATATAGGAACTGGTGACAAATATTAAAAAGCTCAAGCTACTTTAAATATGTAAATATTTGCTGTCTTAATTAAGCGCTAATAAAAGCAGGAATGTCCTCTGGAGTTTGCCATATACAAATGAAGAGTCATTTTAGCAACACAGTCACGTGGTGGTTGTACCAGAACCAATCAATGTTACAGGAGGAATGGTCATAATAGATGTTAATTTGGCTACATTACCTACCACACTGACAGTACCTAGGGGTCAGTATCAAGTAGTGAAACAGACTCCTCACTCCAGTAAGTCATCTGTAATTCTAACAATGCACTAATAACTTCAGAGAATGTTCCATGAAGCAAGGGTCAGTACAATGTTTCATGCTTGTGCCTATTATTGTAATAACACAAACAGTATCTGAGAAGTACTTAGCTTAGTACCATTTTTATATGTACATACTAAAATGAGGATTATGTTCTTGGAAGAATTAAGGTTGGAAGGAAAAAATGAATGCAAAAGCTACGTTAAGACCTAAGAATTATAGGTGAATTTCTGAGTTCCTTTAGTGTTCTCACATTCTACATGGGAAATGTTACCATATTAACTCCACAGAAGGGTTATTATGGTAATAATGTCAACTGCTAGAATCTGAGTATATACTCTGTGTTAGTATGGCAAAAACCCATGAACAGAAACAAAGGGCATACAACTCTGTGAAATATTCATTCTACTGATCTCTCTCAATAAACTGGTAGAATGTTTACCACTGCTGGTAAGATGAAACTGAGCTGTGTGTGAGCTTCTCAGATGGCTTGCTTACTCATTATTTTACTCATCTTTTGGTCTCCCAAAATGCTTTTTGTTGTTAGAATCATTTAGAGGACTTTTAAATCCCTTCTCTTATTGCTTGTGTTTAGATGTTCCCTCAAAGCCTCATGCAGTCATGTGGAGACGGGCTTCTCAGAGGTGGCTGAATCTAGAGAGATGCTGGGATTAAGGGTGTGTGATCAGCGCACTGGTTGATTTGGCGCCACCCTAGTTCCAGCAGCCCAAATAGAGTATAAAAGGGCAGAAAGACACTGTTACGGTTGGTTGTTGGTGTGCTGTCTTCTCCCTGCCACGAACTGTTCTCTGGTGCCATGCCACCATGCCCGGGAGCCAGCCAGTTACGGACTGAACCTCACAAACTGTGAGCTAAATCAACTTTTCCTGCTTTAACTTTGGATGCCAAGTATCTTGTCGCAGCCACAAGAGGAAAGCAACTAAGACACCTTTCATTTCCAGAAGGCTTTGTTAGTCCTAATGTTCAGAATCCAGGGCTAAGTAGAGAAGAAAATGTGTTAAGTCCATCACAGAATGTTTCATAATAACACTCAAAGCCATAGTTCCCACATGCCACATCAAGAATGAACATCACAACTACTATTTCAAATTAAAATTCCAAACTAGATTACTAAATCAGGGTCTTAAGCATTGAGACTTACAAGTTTGAATTTTTAAAAACTTGGGCAGGTCTGACAGTCCATCAAGTCTGCAAATCACTCCCATAAAAAAGACCAATTTTAACAATGTAGAGAAATTACATTTAAAAATTTACAAGTTTATTTTCTGGAATTGATAGCCTGAGAGAATTCTACTTGTCTTTAAATGTGGAAGAAATTACATACAAATAGGGCCTCAAATAAATTCATTTACCAGCTTGTTTTATTCACAGGGCTTCTTAAGTAACACTGTATTGCCATGTTTCTAACGAGAAATTAATATACTAGTTGAAATCTTTGTCCTATTTACAGCAAACTTCATGTTTGTTTAATAGATTAAAATACTTTTGGGAAAAGCATTTCTAAAAATAATATTATTCTAAAGATAATTTTTAAATTATCCACATGGCCAAGTAATTCATTTGTGGAGTGATGTGCATTCCTTTGCCAGCCTTACAGATTTTAAAATGAGAAGGCAACTTTAGAACAATTCAAACCCATGATTTTTCAGTGGGGGGGGGGGGGGAGAGTGGACCAGAAAGGCTTACTATACTCAAAGTCACACAACTCATTACAAGCAAAGGCAGGAATGGATATCAAGTTTTCTACAACTTTCTGTCATCAAATAATGGAAACATCAGCTTTGCAATTTTTCAAGATGCTTACAGAAATATTACACATAAAGAACTTTGTTGCTTCTGTTTATTAAATTTGTGTTTAAAAAATGAATCTAGAATATAAGGAGGTTTAAAAAAAAGTAAATCTTACCATTTCATCTGGTACTCCATGCCGATCAAATTGATATAATGATGCTACACAAGTAATAATCCACCAACTAAAACCTAATCGATCTCTGGACTTGACGATGGGCAGAGAAGGTCTTTGTTCACTTGATGTTTCGAAGAGTGTTTTAAGTATTTTATTCAACCAGTTCCAAAATGACTATAAAAGTAGAAGTAACAAAATTTAGCTAAATTAAGACACTGTCTCAGACTGAAGGTTTTTCTTCCATTTTCTAAATGAAGGGTACATACAAAAGAGAACATAAAACATTAACACAAAGCTTGAAGAATAATATTTTAAATAAAATACCCAAGTTAAGAATTAGAGCATAATTGGTACTTTAGAAATACCGTACATGTCCCCAAACTAAGATCAACTTCGCCCATCCAGTGGTGACAATTTTCCTGACTTTCCTGGGGAATCATTCCTTTGGTTTTAAAGGTTTGCCACCGTTATATAAGCCTGCAAGCCTACACTGCATACTGTTCAGATTCATCTACTATGTTTTTCTCAATGTATGCTTGTACCCTTAAGTGGTTTGTTTCTGGTCTTTAATAACTTGGTCTTTTTGCTCAATATCATGTTTTTGAGCTCATTCATGTTAATGAGTATCATCATAGTTTACTGGAATACTTCAATGTATACCTAACTATACAGTAAACCATTTAACCAATCTAGTACCTTTGAACACTTAGTGAGTTTTAATCAATTTTTTCCTAGGTATTTTTTTCTAGGTAATCCATGTAAACAGAAAAGTTATTAGGTATAAAATTGATGGCAAGTTCTCTTAGTTTTTAATGTCTGTAGAATCTGAAGTCATGCTCTTATTTCTAGTATTGACTCTTTATTGATTCTTTTTGTAATCATCTCAAGAGGGATTGGTCAATTTTATCTATAATTTTCTTTTGCTTTGGTTTTTTTGAGACAGTCTCATTACATGGTAGTAATTACAACTAGATGGACATTTATCGAATACTTTCCCTAAACTTTACAACTTTTTCCATGCCACACTCTCCATGCCACTTAACCACTATAGCATTTCCCTTCTTTGCCCCTGTACTATACTGCACATAACAAGCATTATCAAAATCTCCCTTCTACATCACTGAGGCAATTATAAGCTGCATTTAGCTACCATGTACTTCTTTAATGTTAATCTGGAACAATTTCTCAGATTTTATAATTTATAACCTTGACACATTTTTAAGAGTATAGGCCAGTTATTCATATTTGACTACTGGTATTTCCCATTAAGCATTTTTGTCAAAAAAGTGGCAGAAATATTTTTGTTCTTTTAATGCATCATGTTGGGAATATATGGTATCAATTTGTCCTGTACCAGTTATTACTTCCTTATGGTGGTACCTGTCAGATTTTCTAGCTCTATACAGTTGTCTTATTTAAGTTTCCATCTGCTGTATAACTGTTCCTGGGGAAGAGGGTTTCATCAGCTGGAGTCACTCTATGTTTAGTTTTCTTCTAGTTACTTTGTACAAGCCTAGTTAGTTTCCTTCTTTTCACTTTGTAAATGCAGACTAGTTTAAAAGACTCCTGGTTCAGGGGCACTCTCTTCTGTAAGGTACCGAAGGATTGTTCTTTTCCTGGATTTTCTTTTTTCTTTTCTTTATGTGGTGGTGGTGGTATATTAAGTATGTGCTCTTTGGGATACTTTTTTTTTCCCCCAGTGTTAGTGGTATTTTGCTTTACAAAACCTACATTTTTTTAATTCACTAAATTTATCGGTACATTTTAGAGATACATAATGATCACATTCATCACAGGAATCTGTAACTGTACGTGATATACCTTCTTTAAACCTGTGTTTACGCTTCTTGATCCCATCACTTTGCAATCTCCAAATGTTACCACTACTTCCTTTGCGCCTTTTCTCCCCCTAGACCTCGCTTCACTTTCTCACTTCATACACAATCATATATCCTGTTTCTACAGTCAGCTCTCAGACCTACAACAGAGCTTACTCAGTGTTTTCCTATACTGCCAACTGCTTTAGACTAATTTTATGAGCACAGCTAGCGCTCTTCTCTCCTAAATTCTGTCAGACGATCCCTGCTTGTTAGAAACAACTGTGGTAGGAGCTTTGGTGATTTTTACTTTTTGAAATTTATAGCCCTGGGCAGTCCTATTTTCTACTTAGGTAAATAGCATGTTTGGTGGAAGTTTTATGTTATTTTTCTTTATTTCCTGGGGAGGTTATATGGAAGAACATGAATTCAGATATCCATTCATTATCTCTGGCTACTTAGAAGTCAATGGCTTGAATTTTTACAGAAAATACAGGTAATATGAACTCAGATTATAAATCTGCATAAGTTCTGGATTATAATAATAAGTAGTATATACAAGCAATTTTAACCTTCTGCAAAACACCACAGTTACAGACAGACAATATTCCTTAAAAGTTAAGTTTCTAGCTCATCTTTTTGAATGCCCAGCTTTATGGACAGTTAGCATTTTGGTGCGCTACCAGCCTGAGAACTTTTATTTCTGCTCATGTATGCTAATATGTACGAAAGACAAATTTAGACAATTCAACAGCCTCTAAGGTTATGAAGCAGCTATCCAGTTCAGCTGACTGAGACTTCACCTACATTTAATACTCACTCTCTGTATTTTTACTTTCTATTACTAGCTTACTGACACATTTAATATGTTTGTTGTATGTTACATCCAGCATAATTAGATTATTTTTAGCAAGAAGTTCAAACTATCTTACCTGCAGGAATGGAAACTACTATTGTGAATATCAAAATAAAACAGCCTCACAAATCTGCCAATAATATAACTTATTTTAGTTGTAATTTAAAAAATGAAATGACCTCAGACTTCCATTATTTAAAAAAAACTTCATTACCAAATTAAGGAAGAATACACAAATCATTAAACAATACATGTTACAGTATAAATTCCTGCAACTGAATACTTGGGTTATATTGGGTTTATTTTTCTGTTTAAATGTTAAAGAAAAAAAGAGTACTGGCAACAGGCTGAATACAGCCACAGTAGCTATATGTGGTTTACATTTCAAGATTGGACTTTAAAACAAGAATAATTCTGAAGAACTGTAAAATTCTGATAATAAAGTAATAAAATTCTGATAAAGTAGTTTTAGAAAAATGGAAACATGTTTACCATATTGAAGGGGTTAAAAAAACTGTCAAATAATCAAAAGCAAAAGACTCCTGACACTTTGTACCACCTAAACTTCACTTAGGAAGCTAAAGCTTATTCTGACAAACCAAAGGGCAAGGAGGAAAATAATCTCACTCAAAATAAAAAAATGTTATAGTTAGGGATTTGGTGTTAAAATAACTCAAAATGAAAGTGACACTTGTCAATCTGCAAAAACAGAGCTGTAATTAAAAATGAGATCTAAATTCATGTTCTTATATTAAAATACAAGTTTACTTTGATTAAATATAGACACACACACAAACTAAATAAATAAAGATTACATAATGAGACCCAACCTTACAACGTGAAATATTGGGAAATTCAAAACTCCATGAAAAAATCCAAAGTACTTTTTCATATGCTATAAACGATTTTTAGTACCATTCCTCAGTGACTTTTTTGTATGCCTTTCTTCCTATGAATATCTCTCCTTTTCAATAATCTACAGATTATATTTCAATAATCTAGTCAATAACCTTTATTTCTACTTGAAATAAAGGCCTTTCCTGAAGACCTTATTCAAAATGAGGTGAAAGAAGTTTTTCTATTTTTCCTTTTGTGCTTCTTCTTTTGCTCTCACTGAATTATGATGCTACAAAACTGCGTAATAGAAGTCTGTGACTTACTTCACCTGAGATCCACATCTGCCACATTTTCTGACTGAAATGTTTTCTGGATTACTACAAGATATAAAATATTTTAACCTAAAACATTCTTCATAGAACAAAAAAAGAACCTGAGGAATAAAGAGTCAGATTTTAGATTTCCATGCTTTTCTTATTAATTTTAAATTAAAAAATAAGTAAGTATTAGGTTCACAGCTAATGTTATTCGGTGGTTATTACTGTCTTCCAGTAAAGAAAGATTTAAGAATTTTCTTGCCCAGGCTCTTGAATAAATTCAATGTAAGAGTCAGTTAGTTGTTACTAAACAGCAATTTCCCAACGTACTTCTGAGAGAGACCATTTATGCCAGTGGTCTAGAATATGTATGAGCAGCACCCATAATTCTTTTATGCATGAACAATGACAGTGATCACTGAGTAATGCTTCAGAAGGTCTAACCTGTGGGAAAGAACCAGAAGAAATGATTTACACATAATTAACAAAATTTTACACACCACATATCTCATTGTTTTAAAAGCACTGTTTTTTTAAAAAAATACATCTTAATTTACATAAAACTTTATGAAAATGCCATTTCATCAATTTTTAAAATCAATTTTCTGTTCAAAACCAAAATACAGAAGGAATTTGATGTTTGACAATAAAAATGAGCAAACAGTAATTTCTGTTTTACACATTATCTGCAATGTTCAACAAACTGTTCTTGTAAAGAGACAAACAGTAAATGTTTAAAATGGCAATACAAGAGCAACCAGAGACATCAGGTGAAGGGAACAGACAGGCCTGTGTTCCAGTAAAATTTTATTCATAAAAATAGAGGTAGCCTGGACTGAGCCTCAAAGACACCGCTTACCTAAATCTAACTCATTGAGTGGCCACTGCCCCAAGCACAGAGACTTCTAACGAAAAGATTACAAAATAAGCTGTGATTCACTGTAAAAAACAAAACTTCTACAAAGTATAATAATTAATACATGTTAAGCAATTATTTATCATTTCTGTAACAAAATATCCTGACCACTCATAGCTAATACAGGTATTTCCAAGTACAGATGACTAAAATTCATGAAGTATTCAATATTTCACTGCTATATATACATCTCCAACATAAAACACTCTAAAAAAAGACTGTTCAAGTATTACTAGGAATCCTAGTCACAGCAATCAGGCAAGAAAAAGAAACAAAAGACATCCAATTTTAAAAGGAAGAAATTACATTATCCCCATTTCTAGATGTGCTCTTAAATATAGAAAACCCTAAAAAATTCTCCAGAACATTTTAGAATAAATGCATCAAAAGGATAAAAATCAACATACAAAAATCCATAGTTTCAATATGCAAATACCAAATTATCCAAGAAAAATCAATAAAATGATCTGATCCTTAATAGCTATCAAAACAGAAATACTTAGGAATAAATTTAACCAAGGATGTAAGAACTTACGTTCTGAAAACTACTGATGAAAGAAACCAAAGACAAAAATAAATGCAAATATATCTTGCATTCATGGACTGGAAAAAATTTTTGTTAAAAAGTCGAGATTATACAAGGTATCCAGCAGATTTAATATAATCCCTATCAAAATAAGATTTTTCATGAAAATAGGAAAAAAACACACTTTGAAAATTTGGGAGGAGGGACCAAGATGGTGGAGTGGTGAGCAGCACTCTGAGAGTCACTGTCCAGATGCTCAAACATAGCCAACATGAGGGAAGTGAGTCCCCTGAACCCAGGAAGGATCTGAGGCACAAATTAAAGCCTATGGAGAAAGTGGGAGAAACGTCAGTGAAGAAAAAGGATGTAGCTGGCTGCACCTTTTCCCTGAGACAGAACTTACTGGGTGAGGGGAGCAATTCAAACCTGTCAGACACAGGCTGACTGACAGTGGTGGCTGAGGCCCCTATGCAGAGATGCAGCAGTGGAGGCGAGCAGCGGGTGTGCCGGAATGGCAGTGAGTGCTGATGGCTCAGTCACTGCACTGGAGAAAGCGACAGGCAGGGAGCCATCTTGGAGAGGGTGCAGCTGAGCTCAGAACTCAAGCTGCTGGTTCCATTTAGCGGCTCCCGGCTGGGCTCAGACCCACAGAAGGTGTGCTGACGGCTGCAGGCCAGATGAGCCTGCTTTCAGCCAGAAGGTGCAGGTTCGCTGAGATTACCCACCACACCACCAAAGAGGCACTGCGGGCTGGCTGGGATAGATCACCAGATCGGGACTCTGTCTCCACAGGCTGCCGACCAGTGACAGCAGAGACATAGCTAAAAGTGGACCTTTTGCTTTTGTTTTTCTTTATGTGTGTGTGGTGGCAGCGGTTTTGTTTTTGTTTCTCTCTCCACTGTTTAACCTTGTTTTTTTTATACGTGTGGGGACATGGTTTCTAGCCTCTCTGTGGTTTTGGTTCTGTTCTTTTCATCTCTTTCCCTTTAGTCTTCTGCACCAATTTCTCAGATCCCATCTATCCTCCACCTTGACTCCTAATCTCTTCTTCTTTCATTTCCCTATTTTCTCCCTAACCCACTTTAAATGTTAACCTCTGAGGACAAAATTAACTTATTAAGGACTTTTATATTGTATGTAATTTTCTGGTTTAATTTAGATTTTGTTATATAACCACAAATCTAGTTCATATGATTAAAGATGATGAATGATTTGTTGGAAAACACTACAAAGTGGCTCTAAGCTGGATTTAATATTAATCAACTGGCTTTCCATGGATATCTTCCCAAGAGTCAGACATCACATTCCAATAATATATGCATACTCATGACTATAGTAGCACAATTCATAATAACTAAATCTTGGAAGTGAATATCCATCAACAAATGATTGAATGTGGAAAATAAAGTATTTATATACAATGAAGTACTACTATGTCATAAAAAGGATAAACTTCAGTCATTTGTAGCTTGAGACCAGAACGTTCAATAAATCAGACATACAAGCTTAAATATGGCATGGTTTCTCTTATGAGAAATTCAAAATATAAAGAGCAAAGTTAAAAAACAGATAATAAGAAAAAGAAGGATAGATCTTTTGCAAAACAGAAGGGGACAGCTAAGAGTGGTGACGCACGCCTATAACCCCAGCACTTGGGAGGCTGAGGCATGAGAATCGCTGAGTTCAAGGCCAGCCTGGGAGCCTAAATTGCTTAGTGAGATTCTGTCTAGAAAAGAAAAAAAATTAAGAGAAGGGGCCCAAGAGATACAGGGAGAAGAAAGGGAAGTGGATGGAAAAGGTCTTCTGTACGTGCACCAACATCTCAAAAGGAGTGTAATCATTATGTACTGAGTATGTACTAATTAAAAAGAATTGGGAAAAACAGAGGAAAACCAGTCAAAAATGCTAAAATATAATCTAAATTTAAAAACAGGCAATACTTTTATTTTTTCAAAAAAAGACATACAACTAGTCAAATGGAATATGAAAAATGTTCAATATTATTACTCCTCAGGGAAATGCAAATCGAAACCACAATGAGATATCACCTATTACTTCACTCCAGTAATAATGGCTATTATCAGAAGGACTACAGAGGGCTGGGGGTGTAGCTCAGAGGTGGACTACTGCGGAGCAGTGGGAGGGCCTGGATTTGATTCTCAGCACTAAAAAAAAGTAAAGATAACAGGTGCTAACAAAGACGTAGAGGAAAGGGAACACTTATACCCTGTTAGTAGGGATGAAAACTATTACAGTTATTATTGAAAACAGTATGAGAATTTGTCAAAAAATTAAACTACCATATGACCCAGCAATCCCAGTACTGGGATATAAGCAAGGAATGAAATCAGTATGTTGAAAAGATGCATCTGTTGAAGAGGTATCTATTCACATCTCTTCAGTATGTTGAAGAGATATCTACACTTTCACTGTGAACTATCCACAATAGCCAAGAAATGAAAACAACCTAAGTATCCAGCAATTGATGAGTGGATATAGCATATGTACAAAATAAATATTACTCAGCCTTGAAAAAGAATGAAACTTTGTCATTATGACGACATGGATGGAACTGGAGATCATTATGTTAAGTGCAGAATGCTAAGCATAAACGAAGAATAATGCGTGATCTCGCTCTGTGACAGTTGCTCTTCTAGAAGCTGACAGCAGCATGGTGCTTACTGGAGGAGGAGAGATGAAGAGAGACGGGGGAAGGTTGATCAATGGATACAAGTAGATGTGAATAAGAAGTTGTGGTGTGGTATTACTCTGACAGGTACCTGTACATGATAATGTACTGTACATTTCAAAAACCTAGCCTAGGAAAAAGATTTGAAATAGTTTGCCATAAACAAATGATAAATGTTTGAGGAATAGACACGCTTAGCCTCATTACAACATTATACAATGTATACATGCACTGAACTATCATCTTTAACACTATAAATGTGCAATTTTTGTTTCTATCTACCATTTAAAAATATATTTAATTCTAGCTTATTGTAAATGTGTAAATCAAAATTGTTTGTTTTCAGATAAAAGCAACTAAATAGAAAATTAAAACAAGTAAATCTCTTAAATTCTTGTAGATTAAATCACAAAATAAGATCTGACTATTGTCATTAAGTTTCAAAAATATTAGTAACTTTTAAAGCTTTACCTTATCATATCTCTTGAGTGACAGGCTTATTAAATCACATAAAAGATTTTCACAATGTTCTTCCAATAGGCTGACATTGGTAAAACTGTCACCTGCCAGATTGATAAACTGATGACCATATGCAGCTTGTTCTGAAAATGCAATGAAATACATTCTACTTAAAAGTACATGACATTTTACTTGAATTCAGAAGGGGAAAAATGAGCGCTGACCTTTAATTGTGAGAAAGGTGAAATACACAGTTAAAAAAATGTATAAATAAAAGTTGAATTAGACAACAATCACTTTATGTGAGCCCTGAAACATGTGAAAACATTTCTAATCCTCTAAGATATAATTAACTAAACTTCTCCTTAAGTTCTGTTTAACTTTCATTAATAAGTATCTTTGAAAAGTATTGTTATATCTCTTTAAATAGATAGGAAACAGGAAATCACCTATAATTCTAACCAACAAAGACTCTAAAACATTCTTTTAGTGATCAAGTGAACACATTACTGTTTTATGGCATAAAATAAACAAAGGTAATAAGCAAAATGTGTACCTTTATTACACTTAAATCTCCTCTTGAGTATTGTTCTTAGGAAATACTATGTGGAAAGTAGTCACAATGAGAGGAAACTATAAATCTGTATAAACCTCCATACATTTGTGTGTATATAAGTTTACACACATATATACACGTGTGCACTTTTAAAATTTATTAAGAGTGTTCGCTTCAGCTGCACATATACTAAAATTTATTAAGAAATTAAAAAACAGGTGTTCAGGCAATACCTTTTACAACCTACATGGTTTGGTAAAGGAACATAAAGATGCTGAACAGCAAGATCAAGAAAAAAAGGCAACATATGAAATAAAAGATTGACAGCTACAGCATGAACTTCTATAATAATAACTTGCAAAAGATAATGAAGAGATAAGAAAAGATAAAAATATGTAGAGATATTCTCATTCACTGGAAACCAAAAATCGCAAACTAAAATGGTTTTTAAAAATAAAGAGTAATGTTCATTATTGGTAAAAATATGAAGTAAATGAACACTCACAGTTAGTGGAAATAAACTACAATGTGCCACTCCTAAGACTCTCTTACAGAACAGTACGTTACAGACAGATGTGTGCAGTGAAAAATTATTTATAATATTTTAAAAAAGAAATCTTAAAAAAATACACGGCCAAATGAACTTTACCAGATTCGTAAAATACAGCTCTTAAATGAATAAAGTAGAGCTATATATACTAACATGAAAAGACATTCAAAAACTAAAGACCACACTAAATGGTACAGCATTTTAGTTAGAAACAAAAATAAAGGCCAGTTAAGTTTCTATACATATGTACTAATAGATGCTAGGACAAATACACCAAGCTATTCCTGAAAAAAGGGAGTAAAACTCATTTTTTACTTCAGCCCTTGACTTTTAAAAAAATATCAGAAAATTACTTACCATTTGTGTAACTTTAAAAGGCAATTAATTTAAAATTTTTTAAAAGGGCATAATGAGAAATCTATAAACTTACTCAATTTTTCACCCAGCATGTGAAGAATTTCTAGTACCAGCCAATGGATATCTAAATGCAGGTGTAGTAAGTGCCATGATGGTGGGAAAAGCTGTGAATGAAATTTTCACCCATAAGAATTTATAATACTTTACTAGGTATTTTTTTTACCATATTACAAAACTTCCATAACATGAGGATAAAGAACCATTTAACCTAACTATTTTTTAGCATTTAACAAAACTCTTCCATAAAGATGAGGATAAAAAACCATTTTACCTACCACTATTCAAAAGCCCAGGGAAAACTTTTGTTGGTTTATTAGACAACTGTTTTCACTGAAGATGCTGAATTGAAAGCAGGGTATTTGGCATCTGTTGGTTTAAGATAAACCCACTTGTTTATACAGGAAAGGTCTTTTCCAACTAACCTCTGATTCTATTAGAGCTCCAAAGCAGTAAAAAAAAATTTTTTTAAATACTTATTTTCATGACTGTTTTAGAATTTAGCTGTGAATATTTTTAATGTAGTAAGTTCCCAGGAACTGCTACAAAATATTTTCAAAACAGAACATACTATCATGTACACACACTGGTCTACAAACTATTAAGTAGACATGCTTTAAGAAATGCAAGTTGAAAGAGGTGAGATTTATCGCTTATTCATGCATTGGTATTCAAATCTAATTCGGTATGACTTAAAAGCCAGACCTTTTAACTACTGTGCTATAGTAGGTTATCAATAGACTTCCTCTACTCAATGTTGAATATCACCATAAAAATAAATTCAATGACAACTGATCCCTTGAAACACCAAGGAAAATGAGAGAAGTGACTTGCCTTATTACATGTACAAATAAAATAAAATGCTATACCAACCAAACAGTATTGGTAGAGGAAAAGATAATAAAGAGCAAAAATAGGGACAAATGAGATAGATAAATGTGGAATCTCAAACCAGTTAAGAAAGTATAGGTCATGCACTAAAAGATAGTTATTAACCTATCTGTTCCCTAGAAATTAAAAGATTTTCCACTTCACTTTTTTTTAAAGAGAAAAATTGAAGAGATAAATGTAAAAATAAAGATATTTTCAACAGCATATAAAATACAACATTAAAAAAAAAATCAACTGCAACTAAACTTGAAACTTAAAACTGAAAATAGGGCTGGGGACATATAGCTCAGTTGCATAAGAGCCTGCCTGGCAAGCGCAAGGAATGGGTTCAATTTCCAGTACCAAAAAATAACAATAATAATAATGATAAAACTGAACACACCCACCAAACATGGTAATATACAAGGAGGTAATATACAATAAAGAAGATGATACTTCTGTAAGATACAAGTTATTTCATTCACTTTGAAGCTCTCAAACATTGACGCTGACAAATAGTGAATCGTTATTGATTCAGATATACTGTTTTAACTCCTTTGGGTATATTACTTTAATTCTTCCAATAACTCTAGGACATTACATGAAGTGTACAAGTCGGGAGGTTGAGGAAGAGACATTACTTGCCCTCTTTATTAAAGGGGGGCAGAATTTCAGCTCAGGCAGTACCTGGTACCAGAGTACCCCTCTCGACTAATTTTTCTCATTCTTGAACAAATATTCCTTGTGAGAAGAAGCTGATAATTTACAACTTAAATGAAGTAGCCAGACCTTATTCTGGTTTTGATTTACAAATGCTCCTAGATTAATACTGGAAAGTTCATACAGATGTCCAATGTACAAAAGTAATCCATGAAGTTCATCCACCAGCACTGAGGGCAGCTGCGCCTCCAAGGTCTCATAGGGATGCACAGGAATGTGACTCTCAGCATCTTGTACTTTCAGGCACCTAAAAAGTGATTCAATACAATAAACAACCACAGTCTGGACAGGTATACACACAGAAATTCATGCAAGAATCAAAATACTCCTGGTATCCTACCTGAAGATGAAAACCTTAATATAATGGAGAAATAGTATACATTGCTGTCTAATATTGTTTGCTTTGCAGTGTAGGGTTGATATTTTCCCTGAAATCAAAATAGACAATGTTAATCATGGTTTAAATACTTAATAGATAGTGAACAAAAATTTTGTAGGCCATATCAGCAGTCACACTCTGTAATTTTCCCACTGAGTCCCATGTAATACTTGTACCCCACTACTCCTCCAAACTGATCCTTAGTAGAGTCACCAATGCTGTTACCCAATATGGCAGGTAGTACCTACCCTCAAATAACGTGCCTTGAAAGTAGCACTGACTGTAATTGGCTCCACAGAAGCCACCACATACTGCCACTCTTCTTCACTTCTCATGCATTCTGTCTCCTACCTCTGCTTTAGTGGCTCTTCCTTTCAAGTTCTTGACATTTTTATTTGTTTGTTTTGCTTTTTGTTCTTGATGCAGATGAAGAGCCTTGCATATACAGGCAAGCAAACTACTTTAGTAACATGAGCTTTCCTCAGGATTGAGTGAAGTTTTCTCCTCTATGTCCCTCTCTTCCTATATGTACGATAGCTCCTCAGTTCCTTTACTAATAAATGATGTCAAGTCCAAATGGTTTATCTGTATATCCCATCCTTTTGCTTTTTACTTCCAACCTTACATGCAAAACCGCCTAACACTATATTCAGGCAGGACTGTCTGCAGAATGTTGACACTTTGCTTGCTTCTAAAGCCAGTTCATGCTGTCAGCATTTTCTCCACTTCATTAAATGATACCATGAGTATAATGTTCTTGATTCTTCTATTTCCTTTAACCTCATATCAGTGTCCTATTGAATTTATAAACCAACATAATTTGAAAATATATACATTCCCTATAATCAGTTTATTCATTGTTACAGGACTTTTAAGAGGTCTTGTCATACACTCCTTTGCCTCTCTATAAGTACAGAATCTGCTTAACATGTAAACCAACTCCTACTGTTCCCAAGTCAAATGCCAAAAAGGCCAGTCACTATACTTAGAATAAAATTCAAACTAAATTTATAAAATCCTAAATGATCTTTGATTTCTTGGATTTCTCCCAGTCTTACCTCATGCTACCTTTCTCTTACTTACTTTAAAGTTTACATCACCAAGAATTATCTAGATATCTATGATGTGCAAAATGTTGATAACTACTCTAAGTGCCAATCACTAAACAAAAGCAGAAAACAAGAGAATTATAGGCAACAGACTCTCATCCATATTAAACATACAACAAAAGGCAGCTTTTAAAAAGCCCTAACAAAAGTATAAAACAACCCCCAAAGATCCAGTGGCAGCCGTGATAGAACATGCCTGTAATCCCAGCACTCTGGAGGCTGAGAAAGACAGCAAGTTCATGACTAACCTAGGCCGTTTAGCAAGATTTCGTCTCAAAAAATAAAAATGGCTGAGGTTGTAGCTCAGTGTGGAGGTGTGGCAACATAAAATCCATAACGTACACCATCCAATAAAACATTACTAGTAAAAGAAACAGCAAAGCACATCATAAAACTAAAGGAAAATCAATGAATACAAGTAGGCCTAAAAATGAAATGCTACTTTCAAGGCACGTTACTTGAGGGTAGGTACTACCTGCCATATTGGGTAACAGCACTAGTAACTCTGTCTCCTCAGGTTCCTCACCTGCAGGAAAGGAGGGTGGACTACTACCGTAGTTTACAGCTGGACTTAAGCACCCGTATCATCTGACAGCCATAGAAGACCTGAGGAGCAATCCTGCCTAGATAATCATAGATGACTGTATTTATTAACTTTGTTTTTTTGTTACGCCAACATCATGGTTGTTTTTGTTGCCTAAAAACATTTTTAATGATGGTTCTGTTGCACAGGTGAAGTGTATCAGGATGATCCGTAAACCACCTTGTTCTTGCCACACAGTTCTGTCACAGCTTGGTTAATATCTTTACGTAGCTAGCCGTGACCCTCAAACCTGAAAAGGCCCTTGTGTGGGATCACTTACCACCAAGTGCATATAATTCCTGTTCTACTCTGTATGCTCCTTGGTTGCTCTATAGTAATGGCAGAGTAACATCAGTGTAGTGTATGTTCTGTTGATAGCTATCCTTGAATTTACTTCATGGTGTTCCTTTTTCTCAGATATTGTATTTGCGTGTATGGGTGGGTGGTCTCTATAAACATTCCATAAATTTCTTTTATGTTTTTCATTTCTGTCCTTAGGTTTGTATTTATCTAAAATATATGGGGTATTTGTCTAATTGCTGTTTGTAGCTTAGCTGACTACTGATTCATAAAATACTGTGGTAGTATACCCTCCACCTCTGCAGGTGAGGAACCTAAAGAGACAGAAGGCCCACCATAGTCGTTTCCAGTTAGTCCGTGAGCGTCCTAATAATGTTATATAGTAAATATGTGCCATAAGCCTAATTGACTTAAGTCATTCTGGACAGTAAAGGGATTCTTGGTTTTTCCACTGTAACTTAACATTTTCTGTGCATATGCTTGCGTGCATGGTGTGTGCATGTGTATGGTAATGGGGTTTGAACCCAGGGCCACTGCACTGACATATCACCAGCCCTTTTTTTACTTACTGTTTTTCAAATAGGGCTTGGTTAAGTCACTAAGTTGCCCAAACTAGGCTTGAACTTGTGATCCTTCTGCCTCATCCTCCTAGAATACTGCAATTACAGCCACGTGCCTCCAGTCTGGCTTGCACTATAAGCTTTTAGAGACTTCTCAGGGGTTTCAAAATAAAACTCAGATTCTATGATGTGGTTTAAAAAGCCAACTGTGATTTCACTTCTTCTAAATTCAGCGCAATCAATATATACACATTTATTATTCACTTGATACTCCTTAATCATTTATGTTTTACACACTTCAATGTTTTTCCCTTTGTATATTTTTTATGCCTGGACTTCCTGCCGTTCCATAACCTTCCTCTAAATCTTTTACTTCCCATCCTTGAAAAACCAGATGTAGCACCATTTAGTGATAGGCACATACCATAGAGCAAACAATAGTGTTCATAGCTAGAAGAGGGACTTTTCTGATGTGTTTTCTGTGTGTGATACATTATGCATCAAAAAGGTTTGTATGGAGTTCCACAAAAGTATGCATGTGTCTCTGAGTGTCTCTCCCACACAGCTGAAAGTTCTAAAAGTATAGTTTTCCTCATCATATCATCAATATTTTCCATGCTGTCTGGTATGAAATAGGGACTTACTAGATGAGGAAACAATAACACATAACATTCACTGATCATGGACTGCAAAAATAAGACAAAGCCAAAACAAACCTTACAACTTATAGCTAACAGCTAATCCTCAATGTTTCTTGGATAACAACTATGCCTCCATGTTGTAATTTTCATAAAATATTTTATAAATTAGATAGGTATTTTTAAATTATGGTGCAACAAGGCAAAAAATTAAGTAATCATGTCTGATTACTTACAATGCATTATGAATCATATGCACAAAAAACACACCAAGGGCTGGGGATATAGCTCAGTGGCATAAGCGCCTGCCTGGCAAGTGTAAGGTCCTGAGTTCGATCCCCGGTACTGCAAAAAAAAAAAAAAAAAAAAAAAAAAAAAAAAAAAAAAAAAAAAAAAAAAAAAAAACACCAAAAAAAAAAAAATCCCTTTTCTAGCTATAAAGACTATTACTTCTTCACTAAACATTTTCTAGCTATAAAGACTATTACTTCTTTACTAAACACAAACCTCTGGAACCTCCTTTTACTTCTTCTGCCTCCTAGGTAAAAATCAAATTGCCTGGACATCATGAAAGTGCCTGTTTCTGAACAGCATTCAGTCAAAATAAAGCTTGATCTTCCTTAAGCCTTAACTAAAACGAGCAGCACAAATCCAAACACTAGCACAAATTCTCTTCTACTCCCCCTCACTGAAAAACCTCAATTGGCGGTCCTTGTAATATGAATTTTCTTGTTTTGATAAGCTAATTAATCTGTTTGACCAAAGGTATGTTCCAGGTGCTCTTTGGGTATTACTCATGATATATACTGGATGTTAAGCACTTAACATCGAATATGGCATTTAGTCCTCATAAAAATTCAGCAAGGTAGGAAATATTGTTTGGTGTGAGAGCTTCAATTGTGGAGCCCAAGCTATTACCCTAAATTCTACCCTAAACTTTCTAAAAGCAGCATGTAGTCAGCAGTAAGACACAATGCTTTTCAATTTCCTTTACTACCTTAACCACAGAAACCCTCCTAAGGTCAGTAATCCATTAAATGCCAAAAGAAACAAACCAAAAAGCAGAAAGCATAAAAGATCAACAAAGTATCACGAGATCTGTGACTTTTAATTTACATACTCCATCCCACTGCCCACCTCCAAAACAAGTATTAATTCACATCTGAGTTTAGTCAGCTTTTACCTTTAAGGGTCACATATTTGAAAAAATACTAAAAATCTCTGCTATAACAATTTTAATGTCATACATTTTCTGACCACTAACTACAATGCATTGTGAACTTGTTTTGTTTTGTTTGAGACAGGATTTTGCTTTTTTTCTAATTAAAGTTTGCCTTGAACTCTTGGCCTCATGTGATCTTCCTGCTTTAACCTTCCAAGTAGCTAAGAATATAAGTAAGACTTTTCTGACCTGACACTTCCTTCTTATTGTTATGCTATCCCTATTACACTATCACGGACCATGTGCAGTTCACTGTAACGGAATGGCTTTCCTTTCTCCCCACGAAACATACTTCACACTTACCAAAATCACAGCTGGCCTGTAATAAGGATTCCAAATTGTACAGTTGTTGCCTAATTTCAAAAATGTAAGGTGAGAGTTAATCTTAGCAGTTTTTAAAGTATGTTAACAATTACATGGAAGGTTCCAAGTTTACTGCACGCTAAAACATCTATGAGATATTCTTTATGTTTTCAGGGAGTTTAAGCTATATAAAACACTGTAGGTTAACAATTCCATTTTATTGTACATTTTATTGTATTAGTTATACAGTACTTCACAAAAGAACAATTATGTAGACTAGCTTTTTCATGAAAAGCTATCTCAATTCTGATAATAATCTTTTCATCATTCTTTCAAATTGCCTTCAAACTCTTTAAGTTAAAGATTGACCCATATTTTTGGCCTGTGTCATGGACAGACTCATTACCAGAATGTTCAAAACTAGAGAACCATTCAGCCTGTTCTCTCAATAAAATATACATAGCACAGACACAGCAATGTCTGCATAAGGGTTCATGGGATAAGCCTGGTAGAATACCTAAGATCTCTCCATCTTTATTTAAATATATTACAAATACATTTTAAATGTGTTTTTGCGTAATCTACCTGAAACAAATGACTCATTCAAAATCATCTAAAATCTGAAATATGGACCATGTTTCAAATGATAATGAAGAACTAATTTAATATTATTAACTGTGATAATAACATTGTTTTCAAAAACTGTATTTTAAAGGTATATGTTCTAAAGTATTTAAGGGCAACATGACAGGATGTCTGGTATTTGTTTATAAAATACTAAATGCAAAAGAACAGGGACAAGACAGATGGAAAAAATGTGATAACTCAATGCTTACTGTAGTCACAGCCTCTAGAGCTTCGTAATACTGTTATGTCTACTTTTGTGGATATTTGAAAATTTTCATGAAAGTATTTTCTAAAATGCTGTCATGGTATTTTTATTACATATATCACACTTTCACCAAATATATCTGAAAGAAAGTCTGAGCTAATTTTTTAAAGACCATTGAAAGACTATGGCTATAGAGCAACAAATGTATCTTAACTTTCTTCCAAAATTATAGTTGAAAAATTTAAGTTATCTGTCTTCAATACCTAGTGTCAAATATAAATGATAAAGATTATGAAAATCAGTAAAAAGTAACTTATTGGAATCATTAGTCCATTCGTCATTACTGCTTGTTTATTGTTACTGGTCATATAATCAAATGAAAAAGCGAAATTCCACTTGGCCCTTTTGTAATCAGTTATTAGAACGCACTCAGCAATGTAACTTACAAAACTGAACATCTACATTCACAGAGTTAAGAGAAAAACACATACACATACCTGAACAAATGAAAAAGCTCTCTTGATGAATTCACTAATGCTGTTTCAGTGACCCATTCAATGCCAAATATGTCTACTGTGTCCTCTTCAAAATTAGTTGGTAAAGGATCAAGATTCAAAATTAATCTGAAATGAAAACACTGATTTAATCTCATAAAATATTTAAGTATCATAAAACAACATATCTTTTTCTACATTATTTGAATCCATACCACACATGACATATAAAGTAAATCTGAAAATGCTTTGTCAATTGATTTAGGATCACTATGGTCAGACTGTATTAAAATTTCCTTCCTTCATGGTCATTAAAAAGAAAAGTAAAGCTAACGAGTAATGTAACTTAGGAGGAGTGGGCTTCAGCTTCAAGCACTGCGTTCTTTGATGGGACTCCAATATCTCCTAAGAACTAAAAATCATTCTGAGTTACGTTTAATGACCTGCATCCTCAAGCTGAGTAATCTCTATTAAGTTGTCTAACAAAGTACAGTCATAAAATCAACAATAATGATTTCATTCCTGACTTTAATTGCCTCACTAGGTATTACCAAAATATTTTAAGAGCAGTAGTTTTACTGCAGTAAGTGTATACCTGACAAGTATAAAAATACATGTATGACTTATAGATAGATAGATAGATAGATACACAGAATTAAAAAGAATTGCTAATAACAAGTTTAAGTATGACTACTTAAAAGTGACAGAAAAGCTCTGGAGTATTATAATAGCCTTTAAGAGGAAATGCCATTTTAAAAGGCCCACTTAGTTCAGATTTCTCTTTGGTAAATTACTGTCCAACTCCCCGTCCCAAAGCTGCAGCAGCAAAAAGATTAAGAGAACATCAGTTACCAAATAAGCTCTCTGTAACACCCAAAGTAAGTGTAGGTACACTCCAACCAGGAAATCGACAACACAACTAGTATTACATTTTATTTTTATGATACACTATGTCGATTTACAGAACCCGGCCTGGTGAACACTAAAGTGGAATAAACAGAAACGGTACATTCCTAAGAAACTGATGAATAATCAGATGCAGCAAAACTGCCCATTTTTAAAACCTACCGCTTAAGAGCTCCACTAGCAAGGTAGGACTCTCCAGAAAATGTTTTGCCTCCTCTGCTGTCAAAAGCACAAGAGAAGCACGGGGGGTTGCACCATTCTGTCTTCAGCTCCAGCTCTAAACTGTCGGTCAGGAGCATCGACCCAACAGAGCAGTCGTTCATTATTCACTTCATGTCCTGAAATGTTGGTGGGTCGTTATGATTATCATTAAGACTCTAAAAAGAAGCTGCAAAGAAAGGGATTCCTGAAGGCGGAATGGGCCCAAAGAACTCAGCAAGTTCCCAAAGGTCCCTCCAGCACGAACGAAAATCTGACTGCCAGCGGGAGTGAGAGAGCGAGGGAGGGCAGTGCCCAACCTGCCCTTTCGGGTCCTGCCCGCCCCCACCTCGGGGCCAGGCTGTCAGAACTGTGACAACATGCTCCCCCTACTGGCTGTGCAGAGACCGAAATCTGCCCTCCAGGGCGATTCCGCAGGGCCAAGAAACTTCTGCAGGACTGACCGAGTTTCAACTCCTCAGCCCTCTGGGAACGGCGCCCTCCGCTCCGTCGTGAATCGCTCAGAAAGTTGGTGAAATTTCCGGAGCAGGCTCGGCGACCATCAGGAGAGCCACGCCGGACGCCAAAGCCCAGTCCCAGAGCAAGGACCAGACCCACCCGCAGCACTCGGTGTCCCCTCCCAAGGCTGCTGCCTGGGCCCTGGAGCGCTCCTTGCCCGCGATGGGCGTCTTACCCGCTCACACTTCCAGTCCCGAGATCTGCGTCCTCAGATCAACACTACAGTCCGGGAGCCCGTGTATCCTAAGCCGGAAACAGGCGAAATTCCCGCCAAGGCGCGCCCGCGCGCTGGAAGGCGGGTCCACGCGCATCCCGCCCCCTGGCTGCCTGAAGTCTCGCGAGGTCTTCAAGGAAAGACTGGTGCTCCTCAGGTTCTCGCGAGAGTCCCCCAACCGGGATGAGGTACACAAATACAGCTTTTCTTTTTCTTGACCTTTTTAATTGGTGCTTCGGCAGGAAGGTGGGGCGTGGTTGGAAAAGGAAACTAGTAAGGGAAGCAGCAGCCAGAAAGGTTCGGGAACCGCTGGAGGAGTCTGCTACTCGATTGAAAGCGAAGCATCCTTCTGTCCCCAACTCCGGGGTCCACGCCTCCGTTCTGCTCTCGGACCTGCGGTCTTTTGTTTGGGGGTGGATCGTGCCTTTTGCTCATATGTGGACTGTGGGCAGAGAGAAGTTAATCTCGTGTTTGGAAACTGTCAGGTGGCCCTTTCTTTAGATCTAAGATCTGTTGTCCCCTTGCACGCAAGGGGCAAGGTTAGCATTTTTTTTTTAAACGGTACCAAAGTTTTACTTATTAAAGGTGGGAAAAGATAGAGGCTCCGAAGAGCGAGTTTGGGCCAAGTAAAAGTAGGAAAAGAAGCACAGCCTACAGCCGGAGTGGGCCACCGTCCAAGAGAACGCGGGGCAAGGTTAGCGCATTTGTGGAAGTACAGTTCCTTTGTAACGTTTTGCTTATCTTTTTAAAGTATACTTTAAAATTGACTCCCCAGAAGGGTTTTCAGTGTATCTCAGATAACGCCTTGCAGTATTATTAGCAATTTGAGATTTAAGTAAAACGCAGAATTTCTAATTCAGATGCCTTTTATAATCTGAGTATTTGGCATTGCCCCAGTGCGCCACAGTACAAGTTGTCTTGTGTTCAATTCCAGCAGAGGGAACCTATCATAACTCTCCTCTGTTTAAATCAAATACAACACATTTTCTGCTAAATGGGATGAAGTGAGAAAAAACACAATATGATCTCTCTACCACAGTTTAAGGCTACTGCTGTGGGTGTTAGATTTGTTGTACTCAGCCGAACTCCAGGACTCCAGTAATCCTCCTGTCTCAGCCTCTAGAGTAGCTGGGATTATGGGCAATCAGGACCACGTGTACCAGTGAACAATTTTAGAAACTTCAACACTTTTCTTTTTAATTGATGAAACAATTAGACTGGAAATTCGATATAAAAGACCTGCCTAGCACCACCATCCAATTTAACCTAATTGACATTCATATGACTCAATCCCACAACAGCAGAATTCACACAGTTGGTAAGTACATATGGAACATTCATGAAGATGACCATATTCTGAACCACAAACGTCACCACTTTTGAAAAGCTTGAGGGCTGAGGTTATATATAGTTCAGTGACAGAGCACTTGCCTCACATGTGCAAGGCTGTGGGTTCAAGGAAACTACAGCATCACACAAAATAATAAAAGCATTGAAATTACATAAAGTGTATTGTCGATCCGCAAGGGAATTTAAAATTCTTTACACAGGAAAATGAGGAAAAGTTCAATTCAGTAATTTAAACTTCTGTTTTAAAAAGAAAATAAAAAACCCAGTAGATTAATACTAAAGCCAATAACATAATAATAAGTAAATGGAATGAAACAGAGAAAATAAGTGAAACAAAGTTGCTTGAAAAGATTAACAGAATCCTCTAGGAAGACTAATAAAACAAATTGCCAATACTAGGAATTAAGGTATTGTCACTTAAGTCTTATAGACATTAAAAGGGTGAGGAAATTTAGAGACTATTAACATTTTTATACCAATAAAGTTAAGATGGACAAAATTCCTTTGAAAGACAAATTACCAACACTCACAAAAGATAAAAAAGATAACAAATAGATCTATAATCTTTGGTTAAATACCTCCCACTCCACACACACTGCACACATTTTAGAAGAAAACTCCAGAACCAACTGGCTTTACAGCTAAGTTCTCCCAGCTCTTTAACAGAACAATAATACCAGTGCTATGTTATTTTTTAACTTTTTTTTTTACTTTTAAGAGAATAAAAAATAAAAAAAAATTTTAAATGATACACAATTTCAAAAGAAGATGATAGGAAATCAATAACTGTTATATTGCATATTGTTATCTTCAAAGTAGTTGTTCAGCTTACCAGATACATGCATGTAAAATTGGTCAAAAAATTAAGTATTAACTGTTTCAATAAACCAATAGAAATTAGTAGGACAATTATCTTAGGTCTTGTGTGTGTGTGTGTGTGTGTGTGTGTGTGTGTGTGTGTGTAATTTTTTCCCTTCTTTTCCTAGCAATTTCTTTCCCTTTCACAATATCTATTGTACCTTTTGGATTTTATTACTCTTTCAGTTTCTTACACTAGGGAAACAATATGATGTTTACACATGTGGGTCTGATTAATTCACTTATGAGTATGACCTCTAATTGCATCCATTTATCTATAAAAGCCTCAAGTTTATCTTTCCTTATAGCTGAGTAAGACTCCATTGTATAAAAGTGCTACATCTTTTTTAACCATTCCTCAGGTGATGGGCATTTGGGTTGCTTCCACAATTTAGGTATGACAAATTGCACTGCTATAACATAGGTGCATATATATCACTGTGGTATGATGTTTTCAACTCTTCTGGGAAAATACCCAAAAGAGGAATAGCTGGGCCAAATGGGACCTCCAATCCTACTTTTTTGAGGAATATCCACACTGATTTCCACAGTGGTTGCACCAGTCTGCACTCCCACCAGCAATGGAGAAGGGAAACTTTTTCCCCACAGCCCCTCCAGCATTTGTTATTGGTTAACTTCCTGATGGTAGCCATTCTTTCTGGGCTGAGATGGAATCTCAGTGTTGTTTTAATTTGCATTTCTCGAATGACTAATGATGTTGAACATTTTGTCATACATTTCTTTGCCATTTGTGTTCATCTGAGAAGTGTGTATTCTTCTCAGATGCCCATTTTTTGATTGGGTCTTTGAATTTGGGGGGCCTGATTTTTAAAATTCTTTATATGTTCTAGATAGAAGTCCTTTGTCTGAGGGGCAGTTGGCCAATTCTTTTTTTTTTTTTTTTTTTTTTTTTTTTTTTTTTTTTTTTTTTTTTGTCTTTTTGAGACAGGGTCTCACTATGCAGTTCAGACAGGCCTTGAGCTCACTTTGTAGCCCATTCTGGTCTGGAACGCACGAGGATCCTCCTACCTCAGCCTCCCAAGTGCTGGGATGACAGGCGTATGCCACCAAGCCTGGCTTGGCTAAAATTTTTTCCAAGTTCATAGGTTATTTTTTCTCTGTTCCTGATTTCTTTTGATACCAGTGCTACATTAACTCTGCTAGAAAGCAAGACTGCTTCAAAATTCATTTTATGAGGCTGTCATTACACTGATATCAAAATCTGACAAAAAGAAAAAGAATTGCAAATGAATATAATACACCAACATAAAGGCAGAAATTTTAGCAAATAAAATTTAGCAGTAGATATAAATAATATGATAAGAAAATTAGGTTTATTTTAGGAATGCAAGGTAGTTTAAAATTTCCAAAGCAATCAATGTACTTTATTATCAACAAACTACAACAGAAAAACCACATCATGTTACAATCAGTGGATTTATTGGCAGTAACTAGCCAATACACAAGGTATAAGAAGGAGTCAAAGTCAGATTGGAAAGAAGTAAAACTATCTTTATTTTTAGATGACATGAATCATCTAGATGATCCTAAATAGTTTCATAGTTACCAAAAACTGCATGATGGCTGTGTTAATATACAAAAATTAGTTATATTTTTGTAGTCAAGAAATGAACATCTGAAAATTGTAATTTTTTTAAAAATACGATGCAATTGCATTAAAATTACCTAAAGGTAAATTTAACTAAATATCCACATAATTTTGTATGCTAAGTATGACAAAATATTCCTGAGAAAAAATCAAGAACATTCTACTAAACAGAATGACACAGCATGATTCTACATTGGAAGACTCAATACTACAAACATTTCACCCAAAATTTATCTGTATTTAGTACATTGCCCATTAAAATCCAAGTGGTCTTTTTTTACATAGAAATTGACAAATGCCTTCTAAAATTGATACAAAAATGCAAAAGACCTAAAATAAAGTAATTTTTGAATTTAGAGTGGCATTGGAAGATTCACAGTATCCTTATAAATGACAATAATCAAGATATTATGGTATTGATTTAAAGACAGAGAGTTGGACAAAATAGACATTCCAGGAAAAGATTCCCCACAGATATGTATATGTTCAGTTGATTTTTGACAAAGGTAAATCAATAGTGAAAGGGTATTATTTTCAATAGTGTTAAAACTATTGAGTACTGATACACTTAAAAATAAACTTTGACCTTTATGCTAACTCACTATGGATCATTGACCTAAATGTAAGAGCTAAAATGATCAAATTTTTAAGTACTCAGAAGGCCAGTGAACGGGGAAATGTCAACAAATTTGGCATAGAAGTAAAATGAGTTCTCAAGAGAAAAATCACATACGTGAATTTCATGTGGTGTCTTTCATGTAGTCCAAAAGGTGTATTTTATTGAAGGAATAGGTAATCTTATGTCAAATGATACTGATAGGTGGAACATTAAGAGAAAATAAACTGGGTATGGTGGAACATGTATGTAATCCAACCCTCTGTAAGGCCGAGGCAGAGGATTGGGAGTTGGAGGCCATGTAGTGGACTTAGGGAGACTCTGGCTCAAAATAACAACAAAACGTGGCTGGGGATGTGCTTTAGTGTGTAGGGTCTGGCTTCAGTGCTCCTTACTAAGGGAAGCAGGGCAGAGAGAGAAAGGCTCTCCCTTTAAACAAAAAAGAAAACAATAGTAATATCTAGGTCATGGCATTTGGGTAAATTGGAAGGAAAACATCTCATTGAAGTAGTTTGGGTAGAAAATAGAAGATGAGTCAGCAAATATAGAAACTATGCAGGAATTTAATTAAAATAAATAAACTGACAACCATGAGATGTGAAGATATAGAGATGGTATTTGGAAAGAGAAGATGCTAGAATATGTGAATTTATGACAAATACGAAGAGGAAAGATCATGACATACATGAGAAAGAACTGATTACAAGAATACAGGTATTGAGAAGAGGGGGTGGTATTTGCTATAGATGCTATGGCAGGCTTTTTCGTGGTAGTAGGAAGAGTAAAATGTATGCAAATAAACATGTCTGAAATTCCTAACATGGGTGGTAGAAAGTCAAATTGGTTCTTGTTTTATTTGATCTATTTTCCCTATGAGAGATCAACTGTAAGAAGAAAGAGTATCCATTAGAAATTCAAGGAGACAAAAAGTGTGAAGTGGTGATATTGGTGAGGAGGAAAGTATATTTACTAGGGAAGTATAGTAGGAATAGCTGAGCATGTTGAGGGAACATTTGAGATCTATGATAAAAATTAAAATTCATTCAACATGGCTGTCATTTTTTCCAGCAACATTCAGCCACTTGATAAAGGAGAGGACATATGTTAGAATTGCAATATTGTATTATTACTGTTGAACTCATTCTTACTGCTTCCTTTTACATCTATTTATAAATTGTCTACTTAATTTATTCTTATATTTTTAAATGTCAGGGATGCTGCCACTATTCAGCTGAAATAGTATATTCCAATAGTTAAAAGACCACAATTCTGGAAAGTTTATCACACTTTTAGTTCAAATCTTAAAGTTTAAAGCCATTGCTTCTATTCCTTAAAAAAAGCATGGATTATTTTACCTCATTATAATAACTCTTAAGGTTAGCAATTGGATTCAGCATATTAGTAAAAAAAGGGTAAAATTAAGTCCAGTTGTAGTGATCTTACCATATAAATGGCCACCACTGAGGATACACTGAAATAGATAAACTTGGTTATAGCTTTTAGTCTTGCATTCCTGGAAAATATCTATTTCTATAAACTTTCTAACTCACCTTTAGCTCACTTTCTATTAACGTGCACTACTTTATTGTATTTATTTTGTGTGGTGATAATGATCTCTTAACCTTCTAAGTGCTACTCTCTGGCACAGATGATGGTTTAAACAATGGTAGCAACTAGAAGTTTTCATTGGTAGAAAAGGATTATCTTTCCTATATAATAGAAAGGGATTCTCATTTTATTATTCAGAGCATTAAGTCATTAATAATGTAATATACCATATAAAATCTTGAACAAACCTGGTAAAAAATTTACTATTGATTCTCACTCATTTTTTCTGTTTTTCTCTGCATATTCCCTCCTGTAAGTCCTTGTATTCTGTCTCATACCATTGTGAGCTTGATAGGTCATTTGTCCCTCTACCTTTTACCTAAAACGTCTCCATCTCTGATGCTCTTATTTGATCTGTGGCCATACCACCCTGAACGCACCCGATCTTGTCTGACGTTCTTACTTGATAGGCATCTTCTAGTAGGTCTCTGAGGAGTATTTGCCACCTGGTACTCATGCTTTTGCGTAATCTTCTCCCCTCGAGTGTGCTTGAACCTAATGACTTGCTTCTAATGAATAGAGTTTTTTAAAAAGTGAAGTGATAACGTTACAAAAGAACGTGAGTTACATTTTATTATTACCATTCTCTCACTCTTGCTTCCTTGACTTATTCAACGCAATGAAATAAACTACCTCGTAGGCCCAGATGGCAAAAGTTGACAGTAGACTATGGCCAAGAGTCAGTGAATGTGATAGTTAAATGACTGTGTCAACTTGAGTAAGAAACCAGGTAGTTTGATTAGCAGAGTTCTAGGTATGGCTAAAGGGATTCCCTGAAGACAGAAGACCCACCTTTTTTTTTTTTTTTTTGAAGTACTGGGGATTGAACTCAGGACCTTGCACTTTCCAGACAGGTGCTTATTCCACTGAGCTGTATCCCTCGCCCCAACCCACCTTTCATGTGAGTGGCAGCAACCAACAACTTTGTACCCTGGATGGAATAAAAAGAGGAATGAAGAAAGAAGGCTCATTTCTGTTTTTTCAAAAGAGCTCTCCTCTTCCTCTTCACCTTGGGTGTCATCTACTGGTTTCCAGCACAGACCCTTCTGCCTGCCGATCTGGACTTGTGTGGGACACAACAGTGAGCAAGAGGCCTTCACCCTCTGACTGACCCTCTGGATCTCCAGCACACAGACAGCTCTTCCCACTCTTCCACACCTGATTCTGTGGGCGGCCCTTGTTAAGCCAACTTTGTAAATCTCTACTATTTATATGTATATTAATTAACTTGTTTTCTCTTGTGAGCACTGATTGATGCAGTGAACTGTGACTCTGAAACGTAATAGTCCACAAGGAACTAAATCCTGATGATAATCATGTCAGTGAGCCGAGCCGGGGACCTCACTACATACTTGATCCTTGCAATGACTAAGCCTGAGCATATATATATATATATATATATATATATATATATATATATACTAAAGAATTTAACCTTGTCTGCAAAGGGTTTTGGCCTTTGCCCTTGGCTTCGGGTAGGTAAAATTGTGATAAAAATTTACGGTGAATGTTTAAATTTTAAAATTTTACAGTAAAAGACACATTGCGACTAATCCTCCTCAAACTATTCCCCCTACCTTCAGACACGTTTGTCCTATGGGTCTTGCCATTTTCTGAAGCAGTTCTACAAGTTCTTTTCTGTGATTGTCTTTACAAGCTATGACCAAAACTGTGGCGAATGCTGTTGTCCATTGCCATCCAATAAAATTCAGGCTCGTGAAAACATTGTGGCGCATCCTTATCCACTTTATTCCCTCGAACTGACAGTGGGCAATTTCTGGATCTTCCCCAAAGTCAAAATGATGGTGAAAGGTGATCACTCTGAATTGATTTAGTTGACTTCCTGTTGACCACAGACTTCCAGAACTGCTTCAGTAAGTGGCAAGAATGGTGGCCAGAAAGTGGCAAGAAAGTTGCTCTAAAGAAAGGCGAGTACACAGGGCAGATAAATGGCGGTGTGTCTTTTACTGTGGTAGATATTTTTGATTTAGTCATTCATTGTATTTTGCAATCCTAGTAATTTCTAAGCCCTTGGAATATTCTATAAGTAAGAGTATTGCCTGTTTTTCCTGATTCAGAGGGTCACACTCTAGGTTCTAATGATATGATTTGGACCTATAGTTCACTATGGCTAGAAGATCAACAGAGTAATTTAGGATGGTTTTTGGGTGATTGAGATCAATTATATGAGGGATCATTCCATCCTGTCTATATAGCAAAGCCCCACTACAAAGTCTGAACCCTAAGGCTTGGACAAGTTTTTCTGTTCAGCAGGTTATTTTGTGTAAATTGTCATACATTGAGATTAGGAAAGTAATACATCCTGACTCCACTGAAAAAGACAACAGAAGTTCTATCAACCTGTAAGTGTGGTACTTCCTCAGATTCTATCCTACGTTTTTTTGCCTTGGCTAAGTCAAATCTATACTTTCCTCATAATAAATTTCCAGTGAATTTAATAATGAGTTCTATGAGTGTTTTTTTTTTTTTTAGGAAATTATCAAAACTAACTTTTCAGTTGATTTTGAAAATCCCAAAAACCTGAGACCTAATGAGAACAATGACAGTGAAGAAAAACAAAACTAATATTATAATATATATAGATTGGTTCACAAACTTAATTCGTTGCACGATCCTGGAAAAGACGACCATGTTCATAGTTTTGCAGGAAAGATGTCCAAGGTTGTGTTTGTCACCCAGTGCAGTATTCATGAGGAAAAAATTCTGCCACATGCTTCCGCTAGCAAACTACATCATTTGCAAACAAAAGCACTTGTGAACCGAGGTACCGCTGCATACATTTCATGAGGGAGGAGAGCTAGTTCTATAGGATTTCTTTAGCAAGTTAAGTGTGGAAGACTGCAGTGTTTCCCTTCTAACTGGAAACTTCAGAGAACCACTTAGAGTGGCTGACACGTATCCTGTGGTATTTACAGCACAAAGGAATTGGTTCATCTCTTAATGTTGACAAATCTAAGGGCAAAGGTTTGCTTGACTGGCTTGGGATGGTAGGGTAAGGAGAGAGTAGGATGGAGAGAATAAGCCGTCTGTCGCTGGGGTAGGGAAACAGCGCACAGATCCTGAGCAAAGGAGCCTAACGTGTGTTGGGAGAAAGTTTGTCCGAGAGGATTTCCTGTGTGTGTCAGATGGCACTAACAAAAAGCGCGACGACAGGGGAATGGAACAAGGGAGTCGAGGACAGTCACACGCTGCTGGCCGGGAGAGGTGTAAACTGGATCAAATCCAATTGCCTTACAATTCCTGGCTTGAAAGTCTGCGTTGGCCTCCTCTTTTGGTGAACGTGAAATCCAAACTTCTCACTTTCAGTGAGACAACCCCTTCCCATATCCACAACCTTATCCAGGAAGCAGGTATGAAATGCTGTGCTTCTTTGGCTGTATTTCACACGTGCACACCCTGGGTGTGAGCCAGGAACTTGCACTGATTCATACACAAGAAAAGGTTAATCTCTTTCAGGAGTGGCTGGGCTCGTGATCATTCACATGTACGGAGCAGAGAGCACAGAGCACTCCAAAAATGTCCGAAAGCATAAAGCCCCCCAGGAAACAGGTGTTTCATTCCCAAAATACAGGCATAAGAGGTGAGGTAGTAGTTAGGCAAAGGGGTTTCACCCTGACATCAACTTGCTAAAGATATAAGGAAACACACTGTGGTGGTTGAGTGGTCCCTTTTCTCCCACCCAGAGAGAGGGCTCCACCCGACCTCAGCTCTCTGTATGTTGTCTCTTTATTCTTCTGTTCTTTCGACGCCCCCCCCCCCAAAACAGTTCAAGAGCTGCACTAGCCAGGCGTGGTGGCGCACGCCTGTAATCCCAGCACTGGGGAGGCTGAGGCAGGAGGATTGTTGCGAATTCGAGGCCAGCCTGGGCTACAAAGTGAGCTTAAGGCCAGCCTGAACTGTGTAGCGAGACCCTGTCTCAAAAAAAAAAGAAATAAAAAAATAAAGAAAAAGAGCTGTACTAAATGTGCCAAATCTCTTCTAGCTCTGCCCTCACTAGGGTTTCTCCACACTCCTTGGCTCCTAGAGATTCCTTTTTGCAGTTCTACTGGACAGAAATGTGGGCTTCTCTTAGGTGGTAGTCTGAATTTCCACCTAGTTCTAGATGATAAGACCCTTCTCCAGAAAAAGCCTTGCAAATGCAGAGAAAAAATTACAAAGTCACTCCTCTGTAGCACTTACACACACTGTTTACATAACAAAGGTACCTTTTCTGCATCTTTTCCAAGATTTGGGATGTCTCTGAGTTATAGGAACTCACTCCACTTCCATTATTTAGTGTAGCTTCCTGATTATGGTAGGCCTTGGGGAAGGGGCTGGAAAAGAAAAAGAAGATGAAAACAAATAGAAGATTCTTCCAACACAAGCCAGCTCAAAAAATACCCCACTTCTTGATCCTCTAGCAAAACATCTGGCTTTTTGCAGCGCATACCCATGATACGGTTTCCCAATTCAGCTCACCCTTGGGCCAAAGCTAGGAAGAAGCTCATTAGATTAGTGAGCTTTTCCTTACCACAGTGAAATACCTGAAACAGGCTACTGAATGAGAGAAACAAGGTTTATCTGGCTCACAACTCTGGAGGTTCAAAATTCAAACTGTGGCCAGTGCTACTCTTTGGCTGCCTCGTGTCATGGAAGAGGACAATGGCAAGAGTGTGTGCAAGAGCGAGCAGATCACATCGCGAGCCGAGAATCTGAAAGAGAATGAAAGATCTCAGACTTACTCTTTTCATGAAAATTCAAGGTGTTACTGGAGAACTATCTCACACCCCAGCATTTCCCACTTGGCCTCGTGTCTTTTCCAACCTCCCTGTACCATTACCTGGGGGTCCAAGCCTTCAGTTGCAATGAACCACTGGGGGGTACACTTAAAGCTCTCCAAACCCTAGCACATGATACCATTCGTCCTTTTAAGTGTTTTTATTTCCCCAATCTTCCTCACATTCTTGTTTCACAACCCTCAGGCATTTTTGGGGATTTCACTGTGTTTGTTTTAGTTTTTAGCTGTAATGGTGGGAAAGATGGGCCGTACTAGGTTTACTCCAGTGTGTCTACCACTGGACCATACGTGAATATATCTGCCTGTAATAGGGAAAATAGATGCGATGGTACAAATTTGGAAGTGGAAAGGTTGAAAAATACTTTCCTAAAATACTCTAGGGGAAAGAATTTGATAACTCAGATGAAAAGATGAAATGTCATGACTATTTGAAGGTGGTGCTGATAGGATTTGCTGGTAGGTCAGTTGAGAGTTGCATGAGCAAGGAGTTAATTATTTTTGCACAGGTAATGTTTAACAAACAAATAGATGATGAGAAGTGCCATTTACTGAGATAAAAAGTTGAAATATATGTGTAGAGTTGGGGTACAGAGCAATAGCTTTGTTTCTGGATGCCTATCTAGAGCTAACAATGTAACACTTGAAAGATACCAGACATGCTTTAAATCCATTCAGTTAGCAACTATTTGAGATACATTTATAACATTATTCCTTCTTTGTCACTGAGGGAACATAACTAGTTGTAGTCCATGTAGTACACAGCAAAGCTAGGATTGCAATCCAAGAAGCCTCACTCTAGGATCTTCATTCCTATTTCTATTATTAGTTTTGTGTTAATATAGTGAAGTAATTAGACACAGGCCACTTTATCGGGAAAAGTTTCTTTTTCTGGAGCATAGTATCTTTACACATTTTCAGTGTACTTTCGCAAGGCAAGAAAAGAGCAGACACCTCCAGGGGTAATGGGACATGGGTGTCTGTAAACCACCCTTAGGAAAGACCCAGGTTCTCTGAGGACCCAGAGCCTTGCAGAATAGGGGACGTGGGCAATGAGCTTTGCACTTGGCTCAGGTGCCCTTCCCCAAGGACCTCATTCTTCTCAATTCTGTGGCACCTTTTCCTCCTCAGTTACCCCCATGTTTGTGTTCTGCAGGCACTGGGTTCCCAAATCTTTGGAAAAGTTGACAAACTTACAGTAGATCTGGTTATTTCTACACCAAATATGTCTAAGTTTGGTTACTTCTATACTGATTGTCGGAAACAAATCCTTATGCAGCAACAGAAAAAAATTCAGTAGAACTCAATATAAATGCTGAAATATGTGCATTGCTTTCAAGGAATATATCTTCAGTTAAGGTATATTTTTCTGAAATATAAATTCATGTTATTCTTTGAAAAAGTCCTTTCCTAGGTGAAAAGTAATAGCTTTGCCAGAGTTACTGTTGTTTCAAGCATTCATACAACCTTAAAGACCTATAGCTTCACAGTATTCCTTTCTGGTACTTATTTAGAGCCGTGCAAAATAAAGTAAAATAAAATAAAATAAAAAGAGCCTTAACTGGAAACAAATGGAAAATATTTCATATGTTCCTAAAATGAGATTTTGATTATTGTGTACAAAGTTTGGGAGGAGGTATCAGACAAGCACTCTAAGGTGAAAGCTGTTCTAATGAAACCCAAATAGCAGTTCTGCTGAATTTTATTTCTGCAGGGGACACCCTCTCAGATGCATTAGGCCTTTCTGAGAACCTTAATGAATGGCTTCAGATAATCAACCCACAGAAATGATAAACCTACAGCATTTACCTTACCACGGAAATTACCAAGTTCTTGGCAGTGGTCTTCTGCACTGCTTTGATCATTTCCAGTTTTATATCTATGTGCTCAGACACTTATTACACAATTAATATATATTCTATATAACAATTCATACTATCCAAGGCTGTATTAGGAAGCAGGTACTTTTCACAGAAAAGGTTAAAGAAAAATAGATTAAAAAATTGACTTTCCCCCATGCTTTGTGTTATATACAACAAATGTAAATATGATTATAAATTTTCTCAGTGTATTATTCAGCTTTATGTTACTACCATGAACTATTGGAGGGAGCTGTCTTTACAAGAAAAGGAGTTTGCTTACTCATATTTCTGCAAATCCAAACAAAATGGTACAAGCTCTAGCAAGGACCACATGGTTGATGATGGAATACATGCATAAGGAAGGGATCAAATATCAAATAAGAAGCAAGAGAGCAATTGGAGGGTTAGGCTCAGGCCTTCCTATCTCACTTTTGAGATTACTTAGCTCGGAAGATCAGCGTTCCTGCCAAGGCCAGTGACCTCAGTATTCTGAGGCCCCCCTGCCAGATCCCACCTCTTAAAGGTTCCATCAACTCCCATAGCACCATCCTAGGCATTAAGCTCCTGACACATGAAGTGGGGGGTTCGGATGAGGCCCATACTACAACTATATTCAGGCATAGCATTCTGTCCCTGATCCTTCAAGGTTCATGTACTTATTGTCTGAGTGGATGCATTCAGCAGGATATTGGAAACAGTCTTCAATACAGGGCAGAGGTTGAGTCTAAACAGAGATAATACATTTGGGAGTTGCCAGCACTGATAGCATTGGAAGTGGTGATACTAGCTGAGATAATTGGGGAAGGGTTAATCCTCACCAGAAGCCACCTGGTGAGCCAACAAATGAAGCCACCTGGTCTTGAGATTTCAGCCTTTAGAATATGAGTAAATAAATTACATTTTTAAACAAGTGTCTAACCTCAAGTATTTTGTTGTAGCAATAGAAAATAATATCATACTTGTTTTTGCTTTTGTTCTTTCCTGATTCATGGGCAGTTGTGCACCCAGCGCCTGCCGCTTCTCGACCAGGTAGCCCTCTCAGTTTTAAAGCTTTGACAGCTTTCACAGGTACCCACTGGCTCTCGCGTCTGTTTTATGATCAGAGTACTCTGTACTTTTCTTTAAAGTGTTTAATACTGCTTGTAATCACATACTTATTTTTATGATTATCTTAGAATTTTGACTACTATGCTGTGCTAACAAAACAGGATCCAGAATAAGACTGTCAATATACAAATACTGGTCATGTATACTCATTGGGTGAATGTGGACAAGTAACTAAACCACTCTAAGATACACTTTTATGTTCTGTAATATTGTAATTAAAGTAATATTTGCCTCATATAATTTTTTGAGCACAACACATGTAAAGAATCTAAAGACTGACATCTAGCACTTAAACCCTAAAATATTTATGCTATATATTAAGGCATATGTTTACAAACATACTGATAAAGTGGAAAATACACACTTAAAAACATATGTGCAAAATACACCAGAGCTAATCTGTTACATTATGCCTACTTTTCGTTCCATCTACTCTGACCTACCTGTGCTGTGTTATATCCATCTATCTATCTACCTATCTATGTATCCAATCTATCTATATATTGCGTTATATATCTAATATTTCTTTTATATATAGCTCACATTTCTTATATATATATATGTATATATGTATATATATCACATTTCTTTTTTCACCTTCATCATAGCCCGCTGTACATTCCATTCTTATTCAATTTACCAAATAGTAGAATGTTTTAGTGGAAATGATCTAAAATGTTATAGATCCCAGCATTATTTTCTTTCCGCAATCTAGAAGCCCTGTTGTCATTTTTTGAATTGTTTACTGAGTAAAAGGCATTGAATATGTACTGTAGTCACCTCTTACTCTATGATAGATTAGTCCGCAACCTAGTATTTTAAGCTAACAATTTATTATGGTTTTGTGTATGAAGTAGAATCATCTGACTAATTCTTGCTTGGTTTCTTTCATACCACTGCAGGCAAGTGGAGGCTAGAGTACTTGAATATGCTGGATGTCAAATGTGATTTCTTCACGTACATGTTTTGAGGCCTCAGCTGGAGTGGCTGGAACAGCTGGTAGCTTGCTGGGCATCTTTTATTCTATCCATCCTTTGTCCATAGCCTTCCCCGTGTAGGAGCTCAGGTTTTTAATAGAATGGGAATCTCTATGAATTACTTCTTATATAATGGTAGACTTTCTCGTAACAAACCAGGAGACCCAGAGAAACTGCTAAGCTTTTTACCCTGTAACCCTCACTTCTGACTCAAAAACAGTGTCACTTCTGCTGTGTTATCTTTTGTTCAAAAGTCACAGGGCTGGTCCAGATTGAAGTGAGGGGAGTCCATAAGAATTTGAATTCTGAGAGGCACGGTCCACTGGAGGTACACTTTTGAGAACTCCCGCAGTGAGCCTATAAATATACACCACAAAACAATAGAGCTTCTGTGTTTCAGAAGCTTATAGCATAGGTGTAACTTTAGCTCTACTGATGTTTTTGATCAAATAAATTTTATTTCATAGACCAATTTTAGATTTAGAGATACAGTGAAAAGATAATAGAAAGTGTGCATACATTTGTACCTAATTTCTTCTATTAACCTCGTACATTTCTATGGTATAGTTTTATAATTAATAAACTCTTTAACTGATATATTTTAAACTAAAATCTATGTTTTACCCGTATTTATTTAGTATTTACTTTTAGGTTCCTATCTAAGACACTCTACCATATTATATGTAGTGTTCTTATCTCCTTAGGCTCCTCTTTATCATAACAGATACTCAGATTTTTTTTCTCTATGTTTGATGGTCATGAAACTTTTTTGAAGAGTCCTGACCAGGTGTTTTGTATAATGCCTCTCGATTGACATTTGTCTGATGTTTTTCTCATGATGAAACCATTTAGGGCACATACACTATCAAGACGATATATCTTTTTTTTGTTTGTTTTGAAAAGTCAAGTTCTTACTTTGACGTATCACTCTTGATGATCAGCTTGAACACCGGCTAATGTAGTGTTTCTCTACATTTCTTCACTGTATAACTGCTGTCCCACTCCAGCTCCCTTCTGCCTTCCACTAGGGAAGTAATTATGCGTTGCCCACACCTAAGGAGTAGCTTGTTATGCTTTAGTATCTCCTGAGGGAGGATTATCTACACAAAACAGTTTGGATTCTTCTGCAAGAAAGATTTGTCCCTTCCTTTTATCATTCTGTTTCTTTTCAAATTTTGTGCTGCAGATTGAACTCAGGGCCTTATGCATCCCAATTTATTTTTCATGAGTATGGATTCATGGATATTCATCTTACACTTTAAGTTCCAATCCTGTACTACTTTGGTATTTTGTGACTTAAATAGTTCCAATGTTACCTGTTTGAAACTCTTAAATGGCATCTGTGTTTTGTGTTTCTGTGTTCCGTGTCTCCATCATTCCAGTGTCTGTTTCAGCTTTTGTCTGCTTCTTATTTTTATCACTACAAGATGCTCTACGCTCTTTCATTAGAAACCAAGATCTGTAGGATGTTTAGCAGCACCGTTGGTCTCTGTCTATTTCATGCCAGTAACAACCTTCCTCCAGTAGTCATGAAGATTAACAACGTCCACAGATATTGGGAAATGTCTCCTCCCCTTTGGGGGATGGCCCCAGTTGTAAACCACTGCTATATAGAGGGAACCCTACTAAAGATTATAGTAAGATAATGTGCTTGAGAGCAGAGCAAGTTACAGAAGCCCCTGCGTCTGTCTGCAGATACCGAGGAAGGGTTCATAGAGGAGGTCTGCCAGAGTGCCATTTGAACTGAAAACTAGTTTTTAATTCCCAGTTTTATTGAGCCAGACAAATGATAGTGGTTATTCTCATTATCTCATGTAATTTCAAACATTTCAAGTATTAGTGTCATTTCATAGCTGAAAAAGCTGATGTTCATAGGGATAAAGTAATTGGCTTAGGATGCCTGAGTCAGTCTTAAAGGATCTAGTTAGTGAGTAGTTGGAGAGCCTTGAGGGAACTGACATCTACCCATCCTGCTGAAGTCAGGACTAGTTCCACCACGTCATCTGTGAAAGCGCAATACCATCTCATGTTAATGAATTTGTTGAATTTTAGGTTCTTGAGAGCAAGAACCATGCAGTGTTCATTTTATGCCTCATTCCTAGTACAGTGCTCTCAACATGACAGTTGCTTGATGAATGTTTGATAAGAGAGTCAACATTAGTCCATGCCATCAAATTTGACGTTCAGAGGTTACGGAATAGCTCAGACCTTTTTTCTGGGCAAATTGCTATTCTGTGAGCACCCCTGGTGGAACACTGGTTGCTGAGCACTTAATTTCTGCTCCTCTCTTAGGGTCTGTGCTTCCTCGTTTCTCTTTCAGCACCCCAAAGTGCTGGTGTCCTGATACCCCAACCCGTATATGGCCAGTGGCGTTTTGTCATGGGTTAGAGATTGAAAAAGGGAGTTCTCTGAGGAGGGACAAAAACATGCTCTGCCTGTAATATTAATACGCCAGGAAGTATTGCTATAAATCTCCATATGCAGTATCAGTTATCTGCTGTTGACAGTTTCTTTGTCTCATATGATTCATATATCAATTTAAGGGGGAACTTTTACAAAGACCATAAGAAATTGGATTTTTGCTTTCTATTTTCTTTCTTTCAATTCCTTCCTTTTCTCATCCTAATTTCTATTTATGTACTTATTTATTTGGTGGTGGTAATGTCTTTCTTTTTGTTATTAAAAAATAGGGAGAAATTTTTTGTTCCTTTTCTTTTTCCTACAACTTCTGGACCTACTATTTGCCGTTGCTGTGAAATTTTACAAGTCCATTGAATTAGAAGTTGCCCTCTGTTCTCAACACTCACTTTCTCCCTTTTCTTTGCTAAAATTCTAGTCTAATTGAGAAAAAAACAGTAGATCACAGTTAAATAAAACTGTACCCAGGATAACCTTAATTTCCATATGCAGATTTATCTGCACTGACAGCCACCCCCTTACACACACACACACACACACTCTCTCTCTCTCTTTCTCCTTTCCCTCTTTTCCATTTCCCTATTACATTGTGTCTGACTGATTTTCAGAGCACCTTCGCTGTTTCTCCCTTCTCATTCCCTTTCTGTAAAATATCTAGACAGGGAGGAGGTAGCTGCAGAGGCTGAACAAACAATCTCATATTCTGCCTGCGATGTCATCGTTTCTTTCCCCCATTTGAAGGGGCTGAAGTTACCCAGGAAGGCATGCAGAGGGGCTGGAAAGGAAGGGGGCAGCTCTCCAGAGGCAGCTGCGGTCAGGGGCAGGGGCTGCCACCAGATGTGCCTGCCTTTCTGGGCTTTGATTCGAAAGGGGCAGCAGGAGGAAATATTGGGAGACAAAAGCCCCGGTTTAAATGATCATTTTCTTTATTTAACATGGCAGCAGACACTCTCTGCGTAGGATCATCATGCCGAGCATAAACTGGACTTTCCTACTTGCCTGGCAGGAGTCAGACAGATCCTTGTTTCTAAATGAGCATCTGAGGTAAGATCTACTGTTTTAGATACTTGATTTTTTTTCTAAGCAATCAATTTTCTTAAATATATGTTTCAGCCTCAATTATAAACAGTAGAGTGGGGGCAAATTTGTGTTAATCTGCAGCTAAAGAGCCAAGAAAAAGCAAAGATATAATATATTCACCTCAATTTGTGGAGGTTAGTCACTTCGTCAATTCTGTGTATGCCGTTTGCTTTTTAGGAAAAATGTTTGGTTTAAGGACAGATTAGTGTCTTCATAATCCACCACTGGTAACAATACTGATGTTCAGACTCTTAAAAAAACTTTGCAAAGGACAGTGAGCTACAGATGCATGTGCTGTATTTTTAGCTCACATACAAATATTAGAACTCTTAATAAAATGATAGGGTTTTTTTTAGCAGAGAAGGAGTGAATGCTGCATAATTAAGTACAGTATTTAATTTGGCTGTTGTGAAGCAAAAGAATAAGGTAATAATTTTTATTGTACTAATCAGTCTCAAGATGTTCTCTGTGTTAATTGGGTTAAAAAATTGCAGTACTTATTATAAATTCTAATTTCACAATGCAGCACTGACAATAAGCTCAGTCAGTGAATTATTCACATCTTTAATTTGCTCACTTAATGACAGTGTTCTGTAATCAGAGTGCAGAGACTGCTGCCTATGCATTATGTATGATGCTCAGGACTTAAATGCAGGACATTATGAAGCTCTCAGTGGTTCAGTAATTAGTTTTCCACAAGACAGGATTTAGATATTCACAGATAAAAGTCCACAGTTGGATAATGCTAGGGTTGCAACACAAAATAACAAAGAAAAGGAAGCTCAAAGTTTAGACTGAAACTTTGTCTCTAGGGCCTTGTCCACTTGTGGAAACAGAATCGTGCCACCTGAAATAGTTGCCTAGCTCTGATCACATGTTTGAAAACCGTTTTTGAACAAAGTTGTAGCAGGCAAGGCATTTGAACAATTTCAGTGGACCAGAGGGGAAAGATAAAACCTTTTTAATTAGTGTTCACAGAAGTCCTGCAATATATCCTCCTAACAAGTCTGTAGTATGCATAGCAGGCATTCTCAGTGTGCTTTGTAACTTACTTAGTGCAAATGCAAATTAGGTTACAATAGTGTTTGGCTGTAATTGTGTTTGTAAAAGGGATACATGCCCAAATGCAGATTGAGCTTGCTCATGGTTTTGTTCCAATTGCTTCTGAGGGAAGGTTTGAAAATCAAATGAGATATTAAGCGAATCTGAGCATGAAAGGAAGTAGATCTGAATTGTCAGTGCAACCTTGAAATTTCTTACACTTGTCAGTTTGGAGTTGTTAGTTTTTCCTTAATGATACTAAGGTTCTGTCATAAATTACATAACTTTGCTGACTGATTCAGAAGCATTAGCAATTCTTTAAAAATGTATGCTAACTTTGGGGAAATTTTCATAGCATTATTACTAAAGTTTAAGGACTAATTCAAAATTTTAAGGGTAACTTTTTTAAAAAAGTGCTTGGGAAACTAGTGTATTATTCTTAAGAATTTAAGTAGTAATCTTTACTAATAAAATCTCATTGCTTTATCTCTTATCAGTCTAAGATTTGAGCTCATTTCAAAAGCTCAAGCATTAGAATCCTTAATAAAAATCAGTATCCAAAATTGAAATGTACAATAATACTTTTTTAAAATTACCTTTTCTAGTTTGGAAGACTTTTGAAAAGTGAATGGTAACCATGTAAGCACACATCGTGTTCAGTGAAAGAATGAAGGTGTCAAATTTTTAAACATTTCATTTTATCATACATTTGAAAAATTGTAAATGAAAACAGCGTTGCCAGTTGCACAGTGGTTGATGCCTATTACCTCAGCAGGTTGGTAGTGGTGGTGGCAGTGTGTGTGGGGTGGACTTCCAGGGCAGGGGCATCGCTTGAACCTAGGAGTTTGAGGTCAGCCTGGGCAACCTGGAGAGAACTCATCTCAAAAGAAAAAAAAAAGCCACACTACCAAAGTTGACTTTTAACGTCTTTAGCTAAAACATGACTTTAGCAAAATAAAAAAGGTTTTCACAAGTCTTAGGAAACTACTGGCTTTGTTATACTTAGAACTTGTTTTTGGGGGGAGATAATGATGCTTAATTATGGGCAGAACCTGGATATTAATTCAGCAACTGAGCAGGTGACCTTGCCTTGACTTGTGTTTGATCGAGATTAGCATCCACGGATGGATAATACGTGGTAATCAGGTGCTGGTAGTGGTGCCAATGTTAACTCCATAGTTAAAATTAGGAAAGGTAAGTTCTAGAGCCCCTTCTGCTACAAAACATTCATAAAGTTGTTATGGGTGTCAAATAAGGTAGACGTGAAAGCTTTTTGAAAATACCAAAGCACTGGAAAAAATAACAGATGTATTTTAAAGATTAACGTAAAATAAAATGTATTTCATTGCATTTGTATTGTTCACTGTAGCAGGGATTCCTGTCCAGATCTGTAATGCTCTGTAAGGCGCAAATGTCAAAATATTCATCAGCAAGTCAACTCCAATTTAATTAGATGAAAACAAACCATGAAAAAAATATTCTTCTTGGGTATTTGGGGAGAATAAGAAAGTTTTGAAGTCTGATAAATATCAGCTTGATGCCACCACTCCAAAAAGTTTAGCAACCCAGTTCTTCACCCATCACTTATATTTGTTTATTTATGCTCTAAGAAGTCTTGTGCCCAAAACGCCCACTAAGTAAGTGGATTTGAGCCACTTTTCACATTATGGATGAGTCAGATTGAAATAAAATCACTAGAATTCTGGACCTCTGTTCCTCACCAAAATTAATCACTATATCAAACTAATAAATGGCTATTCATTAATTAATTTACTCTTTCAACATGTAGGAAGCATTTACAATCCTGGCACTCTTCATTTCTCTGAGGCAGCATCTCCATCTTCCTGATGAGAAACTGAAGCCTAAAGAAATAACATGATGGTGTGGTGGCACATAACCTGTAACCCCCGCACTCCAGGGGGCTGAGGCAGGAGGACTGCAAGTTGGAGTCTTGCCTGGAGGCCTTAGGGAGATCCTATCTCAAAATAAAAAATAAATGGTTTGGGAATGTAGCTCATTGAATAAGTCCTGGGTTCAATGCCCAGTACAAAAAAGTAACAATTATTCTACATAGCCGGTGAGTTTCAGAATTAGAACTGAACCACTCTAGTACCTCAGGTGTCAAAGGATAGACTACTGCATCAGTCCCCAAGGTCATGTGCTAAGAATTTATATATCAGGTGAAATGAATGAAGTTCCTGCCCTCCGACTGTTGCTGGTGGTAATACTTGATTCTTCCACCTACCTCACCTAAAATCCAGAGAGCAGCTTGTTGGCATCGTTGGAAATGAGGCTCGTGTGTTTCTCACACTTGTTTCTTGGTGGACTTTTCATCATTTGGAAATTTGGTTAAAGATAGATTCTGATTTAGTAGATCAGAGTTGGGGGCCTAAGATGCCTTTCTAACAAGTTTCCTGGCAATGCCGTATTGCCGTTTGGGGGAAACCTCATTTGGTAATTTCAAGAATTAGTCTTGTTTCCAGTGTGTTTAAGGCAGGGCCAGTACACTTGATTCTTCTATGAATCCTAGTCTTCCACCGATTTGATGTCCTTTTGGGACAGATAGAAGGGCTTCTGCTTTGGTTTCCTGACGAGCTGTTTGCTGCCCTGAGTCCCAACCATAGAGCTATAACCTTGATCAACTACTTAGCCATGGTTACACCTACTCCTGTGAATCTGATCCTAGACTCCCAGTAACCTGTAGTAGCCCATTCTGCCTCTGTGGTGACATCAGCCTGCTTGAGGATCTTCATTCCTTTTTTAGATCAGAATCATCTGTGAAGCTTATGAAAAACTTACAAACCCTCACAGCCCCATTCCCAAACATTCTAATCCTGGGGTGGTGCTTAGGAGGAAGATTTTCTTTTACAAAACTTTACAGTTGATTCTAACATGTTGAAAACAACTTCCCTGGGGACCTTTTGAGGTTTTGAACTTATGAGAACTCTTTGAAAAGTGATGCTGGCATGACTTAGGTTCAATTTCTCTATCCATTGAGAATATTTTCTCTGTTCTTCTGCGTTAGCACTGGGAGCACAACATAAGAATGAAGACTTTGCTAAGCTATTATAATGTTAGGAAATCTTTGAAGAATGATTGGCATTTGAACTAGATAGCCAGTGGATGTAGTGTTTGCCATGCAGAGATAAAAAATGAGATAAGTATTATAAACACACATTTTGACAAAAATGTTTGTTTAACACACTGAAGGGAGGAATAGGAAATAAAAATATAAACGTATGTTAGAACCTCACTTTTTAGGATCCGATATGCTAAATGAAAAAATTTTCACTTTAAATATAGACCGTGAAAGTTATCAGAGGTTAAAATGGAAAGTGTGGTGATTAGATATGTTTCAAAAAGATATTCTTAGTATTGAGGCAGATGAATTCAGTGGGTTAGGACTGAAGGCAAAGAGACTAGTCAGGTTCCAGTGGTGATGCATTATGAATTGGGAGAAATACTTTCTTTAACCCACATATATGGCCTTGAACCCAACTTCCTATTTTAGACATTAACGATGATCTCTTTAGCACCTAAGTTTTAAAGCAACAGCCTACAATTTAGACATTGTAAATGACATAGCCTTGAACATTCCTTTTTCTCAGGATGGTAATGTACAGTGCTTAGATTGCTAGCTGTAGGATTATCCCCTCAGCAGCTGCTTAGAGCTTTTAAAGTAATTATTTGGGAGCAAAATCTGCTACAGTGGTCTATGAAAAACTGAAGACAGTTATTGAGTAGTAATAAGAATGTCAGTGATTGGGAGAATTGTGTCTAGGCCCGTTGGATGTACTATTTCTGCCCAAGATTTGGAGAGAGACTTTGCAATAGTTTTCACTTAGGTTGATTTTGTTGGTTGTGCCTCTACAAGGTTTGTGTCTAATGTATCATGAAACAAGTGTCTGATGTACAGTAGGTGTGCAATTCCTGTCCCTTCATGGAGTTTGACAAACTGATCACTTTGGATTTTGAAATTTGAAAGCTATTTTGCATATGAACAGTTTATGGGATTGAAAAATTCTATTTAGGATTTAGGTTAATAAGATTTACTGCTGATATTTTAGGTTAATGTTATTTTCTTTAATCATCTCAAATCTCATTTAAAATATATTTTGATTTGGAATTCTAGATTTTTGTGGTAAAATAGTTTCTATTCATGGCCATGACTACATTGCACAGTCTAAACTAGCTAACACTGAGTAGAACATCCACTCATTTTCCTTTCTCAAAAGTCCTACCTCATTTTCTGCATGTGTTTTTCTACACACACACACACACACACACACACACTCTCTCTCTCTCTCTCTCTCTCTCTCTCTCTCTCTCTCTCTACTTAAAGCCCATAGTAGAGTTAGTGTCTGAAGTGGAAAGTTGCTGTGAGGATTAAATTAGGGGTCACATTATTTTGTCAACTCTTACTACACAGGGTAAATAATTGGCATCTTGTTTTACTTGCAAGTTTATGAGTTTCTTGAAAATAATAATATGTTATTTCTGTGGGTCCACAAGGATCTTACAAGACTTATTGGGTTACTGGGTAAAATTTAGAAAATCAGACAGGAGCAAGAAAACAAAGACTCGGTGAAAAGGAAAAGAAAGAATAAATTTGGTAGTTCTTTTTGGTAGATAACCCACTATGGGTCTCAGAAATAGTCCCTGCTCTCTGTATCTCAGTCCACATCCCCAACCTCTGGATGGTGTGCAGCTCTAAACCCTCTCTCAGATGAGCCTGTGTCAGTTAATTCTGATTGTCCAACTAGGGCTGGCAAATAAACTCTCTTTTCCCCTGTATTAGTTTTCTATTGCTGCCATAACCAATTATCATTAATTGAGTGAATTGAACTGACACAGATTTGTTATTTTGTAGTCCTTTCGGTAAAAAGTTCTTACCAGACTGAAATGAAAGTATTGAGAGGTAACCTTCTGGAAGATCTAGAGGAGAATCTGTGTCTTGCTCTGACTTGCTGGGAGAATTAAGCTTGTAGCGGCAGTTGAGCTGAGATCCATATTTTATTGTTTTGTTTTGTTTTCTGGTGTCTGAGGGCTATTTTCAGCTTCTAAGGTCACCTGCATTCCTTGGTACATGGACTCTTCCCTCAAAATCTATAGTTACAAGTTGAATCCCTCTCGCTTTGGATCTCTCTCCTTCCTTATAATCTTTCTGATTTATTCTTCTGCCTTGGTTTGAATTTGAAGGACTCTTGCACTGAGATTAAATTGAGACCACCAGGATAATCTACAACAATCTACTTAGCTAAGGATATTTAAATTAATCATACCTGCAAAATTCCTTTGCCTTTAAGGTGATATAGTAGTAAGAGGCTCCTGGAACTAGGAAGTGGCTGTATCCTTAGGGATCTATTATTCTGTCCTCCACGGTTTTTTGACAGCAGTTGGCTATATTATAATTGTTTCAAATTATGTACAATATTATTTTCAGTCTTTCTGCCTATCTCTCATCCAGTCTTAGAACTCCATTGGCATCTGGTTCATCTCCTTTGTCAAGTTCTAATTCTTTTATAATATAAAGTCATTCTTTCCAGTTTGTTTCAATTCAGTTTGATTCAATTTAATTCCACACAAATTTATTGTCTACTGAAAACATTCCTGGTCTGATAAGATATGTTATACAGTTTGTAACCTGCTTATAGAGATAAGACACAGTTACATGGGATAGAAAAAATGTGGGACAAAATACAATCATATACCCATTTGTGCATGACAGAGAAAGAGTTAGAAGGCAAGATTAAAATGCCCTGATGGAATCAGGAAAACAAGGTTATGGTTTTGCTTGGTTGTGATTTTAAGGATAATAGAAAGGTCTTTCTGCTTAAAAATATCTCCCTACATCATTTAAAATTTGTCCCTATTACATTATACCTATTTAGTTTATAAAGTAACCTCTTTAATGAAGTCACTTTATAGAGCTATTGATCAGAATGCACATTTTCTTGTTTATTAAATTACTGATATTGGCTGTTAACTACATTATTTGGTCTGTTTGCTTTTCATCTAAGCTAAATTTAAGTTTTGAATTTTGGCTGCATAGAAGAAAGAAATTCTAAAAATCAGAGATCTCTGAAGATAAAATGAGAGTTAGTGAGTTCTTTGAAATGTGAATTCAAATATTCATTGAGTGACCACTTGGCAAATGTGATTTGGGGGGGAATTAAATGTGTGACACTAAAGAGTCCCTTTAATCCTAAATAACATCTAGATCAGGATAATTTAAAAATACCTAGACATGATAGACGTTTGTATTTAATTAAACATCTAGCTTCTTTTAAGTTTTAGAAAAACACTATTAATAAGAACAGATATTTGAAAGGGATAGTTTTCATTGAGCATACTTGGTCATTTTAAATTACTTTCTTTAATTTAAAATCCTTTAATACACTGATTAGTTATTAGATAAAATGATACTCTTCTATGAGTTGCAGTAAAATGTAAATTAATGTATAAATATTTAAATATTTCACATAGACATATCCACAGAGGATTCTTTTTATTCTTTATTAGTTTTCCTTTAAAATTTTTATCTTTATTAGTACATGCTTGTAGTACAGGTGATTACATTCATTGTGGGAAGTTGGTACATACATATAACACATCTTAATTCATTTTATGCTCCCTTCACTTTCTGCCCTTCCCATACTCTCCGTCAGTCCTCCTTCCCCCTTTGAAAGCATAAAATCTATTGTGGTATATTTTATTTCAAAAAAATTTTTTTTGGTACTGGGAATTGAACTCACAACCTCATGCTTGTCAGGCAGGCACTGTGCCATTGAGCTATATCCCCAGCCCTGAAATTGTGTTTTAATGATGGAAAACACCCAAAGTCTTTCTCCTAGTTGCCAGAATTTCAATGGCCTTGTGTAACTATAAATAAGCTCACAATTAAAAAAAATATTTTTAAAGATAAAAGAACCAGAACATATTAACAAACACACAGACATAAATTAAACAACATAAAAACAATACAGAATTTCAGACAAGGTGAAAAGAAATTAACAATGGTTATTGTGTTACATACTGTTATCTTCATATTGGGTACTCAGATAAACCAATATAGACATGTAAGAATGATAAAACGACTAAATATCAACTGTTCCTTTCAAGAAAGCAATAGAAATTAATAATACAATTATCACAGCCATATTGTGCGTGTATACATATATTTCCCTTCCTTCTTTATTTTCTCCTTTCCCTCACCCAGTCAGTTTTTCCTTTTGAGCAGTTTCTTTCCCTTTCATATTATCTATTGTACTTTTTAGATTCCATTTTAAGCTCACAATTTTAAAAGTTTCTTATAAGGATCTATTTTTATTTAAAATGTGTATTATCCTATGTAAATGTTTCCACCTAAATAATGCAGCTATACCTGGTAGTCTGTGAGGAAAGATGCCCACAAAAATGGTGTTTTACTTGCACATTGGTGTCTATCTAAGAATAGTACTGAGTGAGGAAGAACATAAACTTTTGGTTTACAGCCTTTGGTTCAAGCCTAGAATCACAAGACTCAGATGTTTCAAAGGTTGTTAGTGATGACCCTCATTCATGTTATGCACAAGGAACCAAGTCACAGTGAGGTTGAGGTTATCTATTCATCTATTTTACTTAGCAGTACTTCCAAATTTTTTATGTTCAATCTGATCCTGAAAATATGTTCATATCAACTACTTTGAAGATAGCAATATGCAATATGACAACCATTGTTAATTTCCTCTCATCTTATTTTGAAATTGTTTCATTGTTATTGTTTTTTAAAATTTTTACTCTTTACAATAAAAAAATATGTTCATATGTTACCTTTCTTTTAAGGAAGACAGATTAAGTGACTTGGACAACATCATACTGTCAGTAGATAATAGTCGTGTTGCTTTTTCTTGTGATGTAGGGCTATAGGCTTACTCAATAATTGCATTTTTATTTCTGTAGTGACAACAGAGTAATGATATCAAACCTTATTTATCTAGGAGTAGCTAAAATAAAGCTGTGATTAGGGTACTAAATCTCATGTTCATTAATTGCAAAATAGTGTATGCAAGATTTGGAAGTATTAAAGATAGCTTTTTCCTAAGGTATTTATCAAACTCTGTCATATGCAGCATATATTTCATGAATTGTATTAGATGCCAATCATGTGTATTATAATGGTATGTATTATCTTTAAGATATGTATCATCTTAAAGATATGTATTATCTTTATACTTAAAGATTTTAAGATGATTAGCATCTTAAAAAGGGATTGCCACTCATGTAGTGTTTTTCCACTTATTGCTTTGTGATCATTAGTATTAATGAATGTTGTCACATGTAATTAGAACATTTCAGAGCAGAAACTTTATATTTTTCAGCCCAAAAGTTAATTGTCAGAATTTTAACTTCATAATATCACACATTATAAATAATTAAATTTATCTCTTTTAGTCTTTATGTGCTGATTTTTAAAATGTTTTTAACCACTTGCTTAAAGATGGGGGGCATTTTGACTGCAACCTTTTTAAACTTGTATCCTAAGAAGCTGCAAGGAAAGATCATGTTTCTTTTTTTCCCTTAAGCCCAGATATGAGGTTCCTGCAATTTTTCTGTTGTCATCACAGGAACTTTCTAGGACCATAAAGTTACTTCTAACCCTTTCTCTGGACTTTCATGACTATAAATAGACTCACTGCTGAGCACTTCATAAGAGGCCATTTTTTCTAATCCTATGACATTCCCCAAACCAGAGCATTGTATTGTAATTGGCCATTCTACAAGTAAACAGAGGAGCTGTGAGGTCCAAAACTCATTCTCGATATCCTTTCTACCATACTGTACTTTTTTGTTTCTTGTTGAGAGAAAGAAAATAAACTAAGATTAATTAAGGTGCTTTGCAAACATATAACACTTCAGAAATTTCTTTATTTCCTACTCCATTGTGTGTTACATGTATTACAAATGTTCTACAGAGGGTTAACGTGGTAATCATAATAGTAATATTTGTGAAAAATTTACTATATGGCAAGCACTAAGTGCTTCATATACATTATCCCATTTTATCCTCATAACAATCTTGGGAAGTAAAAATTACTAATTTTTTTTCTTACTTTTAAAAAGTTTTAACAGAAAAAAGCAAGAGATAACAATAAAATGTTTCAAATAGGCTAGTAGGAGAGTAGCAATAATCAACACATTGTATATTGTTACATTCATAGTAGTTGTACAGAGTATACCATACAGGTATGAAACATTGTCCAGAAAATTACTAGCACAAACTTTCCACTCAGCGAACCAAGAAAAACCAACTGTGTAGCTAGCTTAACTGTCTTGTGTATGTATATATAATTTCCTTTACCTTTCCTTCCTTCCCATTTTCTCCCATCTCAATTTTTCTTTTCTTTTGATCAGTTTCTTTCCTATTGACAGTATCTATTGTACCTGTTTGCAACTTGTTTACTCTTTCAGATTCTCACACTAGGGAGATAATAGGATGTTTACACATGGGAGTCCGGTTTATTTCACTTACAAGTATGGTCTCAAGTTGCATCCATTTACCTGTGAAAGTCTCAAGTTTATCTTTCTTTATGGCTCATCTTTTCTGTGCATTCCTAAGATGACGAGCATTTTGGGTTGTTTCTAGGATCTACCTATTACAAATTGTGCTGCTGTAAACACGGGTGCACATATATACCTGTGGTATGATGTCTTCAGTTCTTTTGGGAAGACACCCAGAAGGGGAATAGCTGGGTCAAATGGGACCTCAATCCTAGTTTTTTGAGGAAGTATCCACACTGATTTCCACAGTGGTTGTACCCATCTACACTCCTACTAACAGTGGAGAAGTGTTCCTTTACCCCCATAGCCCTGCCTGCAGTTGTTATTGATTGTTTCCTTTATGATAGCCGTTCTTTGTGGAGTGAGAGGGAATCTCAGTGTTGTTTTAATTTGCATCTCTCAAATGATCAATGATGTTGGACATGTTTTCATATATTTATTTCTGTTCGTATTTCTTCATCTGAGAAGTGTGTATTCATCTCAGATGCCCATTTTTTGATTGCATCTTTGAATTTTGGGGGCTTGATTCTTTTCAATTTCTTACATGCTCTAGATATAAGTCCTTTGTCTGAGGGAATATTGGCTATAATTTTCCCCACTCTGTGGGTTGTATTTTCACTGTGTTGGTGATTTCTTTTGTTGTGCAAAAGCGTTTTAATAAGGTGAGATCCCATTTGTTGACTTTTTGTTGTATTTCCCACATAGTCTAGGTTTTGTTCATTAATTCCTTGCCTACACTTTATGTCTTCAAGATTTTTACCTATTTTCTCTCCTAGTAAACTTAGTGTTTCTATTTTAATATTTAAATCTTTTGATCCATTTTGACTTTAGTTTACTGCATGGTGATAGATATGGGTCTAGTTTTAGTCTTTGGCATATGGAAAGCCAGTTTTTCCTGTACCATTTATTAAAGATACTATCTTTCTTCCAGTGAACGTGTTTGGCTCCTTTGTCAAAGATATGGTGGTTTTGTGTGTTTGTAGTTGCATCTGCATCTTCTATTCTGTTCCACTGATTCTCAGATCTTTTTTTTTTTTTTTTTTTGGCCAGTACCATGCTGATTTTGTCAAAGTAGTTTTGTAGTATAATTTCAGGTCAGGGATTGTGATGCCCCCTGACTTGCCTTTGTTGCCCAGAATTACTTTTGGTATTCTAAGTCTCTTCTGGTGCGAAATGAATTTTAAGCACATTTTCTCTAGTTCTGTAAAGTATGCTGATGGTATTTTGATTGGGATTGCAATGAATCTGTGTAACAGTTTTGGGAGTAGAGTCATTTTCACTATGTTGGTTCTTCCTATCCATGAGCAAGGGAAGTCTTTCCATTTTCTGATATCTGCTTCAATCTCCTTTTTTAGGGTACTGTAATTTTCACTGTACAGATCTTTTACATCCTTTGTTAGATTGATTCCTAAGTATTTCATCTTTTTAGATGGTATTATGAGGGGTGTGCTTTCCTTAATTTCTCTCTGTGTGAGTTTGTTGCTAGTGTATGCAATGCTATTGATTTTTGAATGTTGACTGTGTCCAGCTACACTACTGAATTTGGTTATTAAACCTAGAAGGCTTTTGGTGAAGCTTTTGGGACCTTCTATCTAGAGTTTCATGCCATCTGCAGATAGTGATAATTTCACTTCCCCCTTTCCTACCCTTACTCCTTTTATCTCTTTCCCTTGTCTAATTCCTCTGGCTAGTATTTCCAGAACTATATTAAATAGGAGAGGTGATAGTGGACATCCTGGTCTTTTTCTTGATTTTTAGAATGAAAGCTTTCAGTTTTGACCATTTAGTATGATGTTAGCTACTGGTTTGTCATAGATGGCTTTCATCAGATTAAGATAAAGGCTGTCTATTCTAATTTTCCATCAGGTTTTTATCATGAATGGGTGTTGGACTTTGTCAAAAGCCTTTTCTGCATCTACTGAGATGATCATATGAATTTTGTCTTTGGTTCTGTTAATATGGTGTATTAAATTTATTGTTTTGTGTACGTCAAACCGTCCCTGCATCCCTGGTATGAATCCAACTTGGTGGTCATGGCTACTCCCTGGGCAGAGTAGACTGAGAAAAGGGCAGCAGAGCCAGCTACTCCACAGACATTGTATCCCAGACAAAGGAGGCATTTCAATTCTATGAAGTTTTCTTTGAATGTTATTAATTATTTAGGAAGAGGTGGGGGTGGTCTCTTGATTGGGTGGAGTTTAATTACTGCCTAGAGGTGAATTTGCAAATGTAGGGTCAGCTCTCGGTCAGATCCTTCCCCTTCTTTCTCAGTACAAGTTTCATCCAGTTGACCTGTGCGTCCCACTTTTTTTAAAATCTCAAGGAGTAAAGCACCCTGCTTGCTTACTTAACAGCCTGATTTACTTTCCCTCTCTTATAAACAAAAGGTGGAGCTGCCTGCTCATTTTCTCTCAGGCTGCTACTTCAAAGTCCTACCAGTTCCCTCTCTCAAAGCCATGAAACTATCAAAAGAAAACAGAGGAAACACTGTAAGACATCAGTCCTGGTGATGAGTTTCTGAACATGACCTCAAAAGCACAGGAAACAAAAGCAAAATCAGAAACACGATATTATATTAAACTAAAAAATAATTGTACACAGCAAAGGAAAGAATCCACAGAGTAAAGAAACAAACTCTAGAATGGGAAAAAATGTTTACTAAGTATTCATCTGATAAATGATTGATAACCAGAATATATAAGAAATTCAAAAAGTTTAACAAAAACAGTTAGTAATCCACTTTAAAAATGGGACCACGCATAGACATTTCTCAAAATAAATACATTTCTCCAACAAATACATGAAGGTTGGTCAATAACATTAGCCACCAACCAGGGAAATGCAATTCAACCTACAATGAGAATTATCTCATGCAAGTTAGAATGGCTGCTATAGCTGATACACTGTGTCAGCTTGGGGAGTCTAGGGGTTTGGCTGAGTGACTCAGCAGGAAGCCAAGGTGCTTGCTTTGTATACATCCTGAGCCTGTGGAACAGGAGCGCATGGAGAGTGCATGAGAGCTGCATGCCCCCTGAGGCGGGGGCTAGGCTGTTTACAATATAAGGGAGCCAAAGAGGCTGCTTGCAGCCATTCTTTCCTTTTTTGCTGGTTGCTTTTGCTGTGCTCTGCTGCCATGAACGTTTGCCCTCTGCCATGTGCCACTCTGCCTCAGAACCAGCCAAGTATGGACTGAAACCTCCACAAACTGTAAGCTAAGTAAACCTTTCCTTCCTTCATTTTGGGCTTTGGGTATTTTGTCTCAGCAAGGAGAGAAAAGTAACCAAGACAATGGCTATAATTAAAAAAAAAAAAACCCAACAAAATAAACAGATGCTGGACATAGATATGGAGGCTAGGATACAGAGGATATGGAAAAAGAGAACTCACATGGTTGGTGGCAAAGTAAATTTGTCATCCATTATTCAGAACAATATGGTGGCCCTTAAAAAACTAGCAATAGATCTATCATAGGATCTAATTATCCCACTTTCGAGAATATATCTGGAGGAAAGGAAGTCAGTATCCTAAAGAGATTCTTGCACTTCTGTTTAATGTTTAATGCTGCACTATTAATAATAGCTAAGATGGCAAATCAATTTAGGTGTTTGTTATTAAGCGATGGATGGATCAAGAAAATGTGATATGTATACAGTACATGATGGAATATTATTCTTCCATAAAGAAGAATGAAATCCTGTTATTTGCAAATCCAAACCAACAAAACTAAATAAAAACTAAACTAAACTGATGGAACTAGAGAACATGTTATTAAGTGAAATAACCCAGGCATAGTAGAACAAATATCACAAGATCTTACTCATGTAAAAGGAGATTTGATCACAGGTACCACAGCAGAGTAGAGAGACATAGGCTCTGGTATTTGACAGCACATGGGGTGACTACAGTCTACAGTAACTTATTATATGTTTTATGAAGATGCAGAAGAGAAGAATTGGTAAACGTGAAGAACTTATAAGGAATTGACCTTATAAAGAAATTATAAGGTAATTCCTATTGCCCTGATCTGATCAGTACACACTATATGCATATGTGAGAATACTATACTAAATCCATTGTTTAATTAATATACTCTGATCTGATCAGCACACACTATATGCATATGTGAGAATACTATACTAAGTCCATTGTGTTTAAGTAATATATGTTAATAAAAATAAAGTATTTAAATATTACTTTAGAGATATGAAAGTAAGACATCAGCAGAGAAAGCTTTCTTGGATGTTTTATGCAACAGAACAAACTACAAAAATAATCACCAAAGAACCTTGTAAGAAGTACATGCTTTTGAACTCTAGCTCTAGAAATTTAGATCGAGTCTTGGCTTTGGACAGTGGCTGCCTCGAGCCAGCTTGTACTGCTCCGTGAGAGCTGATGTTCAACTGTCACCCTAACTCCAGGTTGAGTAATTTCAAATTGGTAAATTGAAATCTGCTGTTGAAGGAGTATTTATATAATGAAGCTTGACACATGTCACAAATCAAGACTCTTCTCCATACCTGGTTGTCTTGGTTACTTTTCTCTCGTAGCTGAGAGAAAATACCCAATGCCCAAAATGAAGGAAGGAAGGGTTTATTTAGCTTACAGTTTGTGGAGGTTTCAGTCCATACTTGGTTGGCTCAGAGGCAGAGTGGCATATGGCAGAGGGTAAACATTCGTGGCAGCAGAACACAGCAAAAACAGCCAGAGCCAAAAGGAGGAATGGCGGGCAAGCAGCCTCTTTTCCTCCCTTACATTGTAAACAGCCTACCCCCACCCAGGGGGTGTGTAGCACTCACGCAGTCTCCATGCCCTCCTCTTCCACAGGCTCAGGCTGTATACAAAGGAAGCACCCCCGCTTCCTGCTGAGTCACTCAGCCAAACCTCTAGACTCCCCAAGTTGACACAATATATCAACCATAACACTGGTTATAACACACTTAGTATAGTATATCACTACATTTGGGCCAGTTACCCAGCACAACCTGCCACGTAGGAAAGGGATGTTTTTACTTTTGTGTTTTAGGAATGTTATTGTTTTTATTTCTGATTTAACATGCACTTTTGCATATGATAGTATTATGAACTGTCTATTCATTTTTTCAAATATAATGGTTATGAAGTATCTGTTAACCTTTTAAAATCTTCAATATTATTATTGAAATCATTTTAGTAAAAATGCCAGTTTGACTCATTATTGCAATTAATTTCAGTGACTTACTCTTAAGCACCTTATTGGGTTTACTAAAGAAAAAAGTCAACATCAATATTACCCCCACAGGATACAGTTTTGCAAAATCAAAATCTTTATCTGGTTTGGTTTAGTCACAATTATGAGAATAATTGTTTTAACAGAAACTTGGACCTTAGTTTCCAGAAGATTATAACTTAATGAACTATTTTATGCTAAACTAAATTGTTACCACAGCATAACTTCACCTGGAATTTGGAGATGGGAGAAGCAGCCCTTTAGAAAGGGCATCTTCATGCCTTTCCTGTTGCCATGAAGGAATATCACAGACTGGATAATTTATAGACAATATGCCCTTGTGTGGCTCATACTTCTGGAGGCTGAGAAGCCACAGAGCACTGGGTCCACATCTGGAGAGGGCTTTCATGCTCCGTCAGCCTGTGATGGGAGGTGGAAGGGCCAGAGAAAACCATGGTCACTTTTGTAACATCCATTGTAATAGTTACCTAAACATTCTTGTGATACAGTTTGGATTGATTACCTCTTATTATGCTCCGCTTAGCAACACAGTTGCATTTCCAACACCTGAATTTTGGAGGGGCACATTCAGATCATAGCAGAGCAATTCCTGTTTTTCCTCCTTATTGGTATTTGAGACATTTCTAGCTAAATAGATGGACTTGAGACCATACTGTTTTAAGTGGAATAAATTGGACACACGTGTAAATATCACATGGTCTCTCTGGTGTGAGAAACTAAAAGTGTAAATAAGAACCAATATAATAGATATTGTGAAATAGGAATACGTTGTTCAAAAGCAAAGGGGAATGGGAGAGGGGAGAAGGAAGAGAAAAGAAAAAATGAGGAAAAATGATAAACTGTAGACAAAGCTTTGTAAATAAGGAGGAGAAGAGGGGTTGAAGGAAAGGGAGGGGAATGGAGAAAAAAGAGGAACTAAGATATATCATATATATCATATCTATCAGTTTACACTGATAAACTTTCAGTACAAGAATTGCAATTTGGTTCTAACATGAAGTGGAAATGTTAAATTGTTTAGTATGGTACACTATTTTGAATATTGAATTAGATGTTAAGAATAAATACATGTTGGCTTCTGTGTCATTATTTTCTGTTCAAGTGCCCATCATGTCCATGTAGCCTGCCTGCAATGGACTGGCAACACAGCTATCAGTGATTTTTCCCTATGAAATATTTAGCCAAGTCAAGACCTCTTGCAGGCTAGGCCTCACCAAGTTTCCATTAAATGAAGTGTTAATCAGAGACTTAGGAGACAGGGGTAGCCACAAAAATGATGATATTTAAGAATGATGGTCAACACAAAAGCAACAAGACATTGCAGCACCAACATTCAGAAGGTGTTTCTTTTTTTCACCCAGGTGCATTACATACACCCACTATGACACATGATATATTGAACTATGAAGATTCATATTAGACACAATCATATCAGTTCATTTGAAGTGTGCACATTATTTGTGCCTTGTGTCTGTACTCTGATTGGTCATTCAACAGTAAGTCTCAATTCATGTTTACATAAAATTAAATACTTTATTATAATTTATACTGCCATTTAAGTATTAGTGTCAGTAACACTATGTAATTATACGTAACTATTATTTTATAATTCAACACCTCCACCACTTGTTGCAGTGGACAAACTAAATGTACCCAACCTGGCTGATACTCTCAACTGGGGCTTATTTTGGGGGTAGGGCTTATGTTACAAGCATCCTGAAAAAAATCATGCTAGGGCTTATTTTCTGGTTAGGTCTTTTTGGGGAGGAAATAAGGCATTCACAATTAATTAGTAAATTGAGGGTAGAGCTGTGGTAATTGTTCTTAAAATAATGTATTTTGGTTCCCAAACCAGGGTCTTCTGAGAAGATAAATATTCTTTCTGGCAGAACTGTAATTGACATATAAGCCCCTTTTGAATAAATTTTGGTATTATTCATGTGGTTTGGTATTTGCAGGGTTTCTATCAACTGAGATTGGGTGGTAAACACTGATACTGCCATTAGAGTTTTAAAAATTGTAAGATGTTAATTTTTCTTTGAAAAAAGATCTAAATGCAGAGCTAAGTTGGAAAAGGAGTGCTATGCTCTTTTCGTTCATTATTAAGTAAGCTATATCATGCAAGCCTCAGAAAAGATGTGTAGGTCATTGCTTAGGAATAAGCAGATTTTAGTTTTAGGAGTAGAGGATAATATGGTACATCTGTCATAAAAAGAGACTCAAATCTTCACGTCCATTCATGTATTTGGGTTTTCTAACTAAAAATGGAAACAAACAAGTGTTGTTCTTAAATTAAGAAAAAAAACTGAAAAAAATGTAGCAATTAAAATACTGATTTTGCAGCATTTTTTAAAAGCAGAATTGTGTTTCTTAAGTGTACTGAAGCTTTACATACCATCTTTGACTGAATTTTATTCATGTGTAGTCAATGAAAAAGTTTCTGAAATTGAATGGGGATAAGGATATTCCTTCAAATTTGAGGTAAATGTTATTTTGTGAGACAGTTTTCTCGAAATTAAGTACAAATGACTATACTCATATGAAATAAAAGTCATGAAATGTTTATTGAGAATGTTTAGATCATTAATAAAATATTATATTAAATTTTAACATATTTACATATAAGATTTGTAAGTTTAAAAACAGTAAGCAAACAGAGCTATTGTTATAAGTCTATAATATGAGCTGGACATCGTTAGATGCAGTGGAAGATTTATAATGATATGTTTTTGATTACTTTTAAATATTCAGGTGGTTCACAGTTTTAAAGGTACAAAATGGTATATAGGGAAAATACTATGAAAAGTATTTCTTCATTTATGTTCCCATGTCCAGAGGCAACAAACACTCCCTGTTGCTTGTGGGTCCTTTCCCAGGTATTTTACCCAGAAAAAGTAAAGCAGGGTTTTTCTCCCTTGTGCCCCTACCATGCAGCCCCCTCTTTTCACACATGGTAGTGTGTCCTACACAACATTTTGAATCTTGTCTTTCACACGGGTATCCAGGAGATTATTCCAAAGCCCAAGCAATGAGTTTACAAATTTTGTAAGGGCTAAAACCTACTTTTTGTAGGTGTTTTGTAATGTATTTAACGGGTCACCCTTGTGGACATTCAGTTTGTTTCTAATTTGCTATTATGAACAATAGGTCAGTGAGTAACACTTCATATAGGTATTGTCATCTATAAATAATTGTATCTTTAAGAGAAACTCCTTGAAATGAACTTGTTTGATTAAAGCATGCTGTTCTGTTATATTGATAGATACTGTCTAATTGCCTTCTCTGTAGGTTGTAACAATTTACACTTTGACTGGAAGTGAATGAAAATATCTGCCTTCCCTCTGCCTGGCAAAGCTGTATTTTTAATCTTTTGTACTTCTGTCCATCTTCTAGGTAAAGAATGGTATATTAGTGCAGTTTTAATTTTCATCACTCTTTTTCTCTTATTCATGTAAGTTTGAGTTATTTATGTTTTATTTTCTGCCAAGTGCATATTATTTGCCTATTTTTCTATTGGATCATTTATTATCAAAAGTAGATGTTCTTTACTATTTATTGGTTTGTGATATGAGTTGCAAATATTTATTTTAGAGTGTGATTTATCTTTTGCCATTGTTTATTGTGGTTTTACTATATAGATTGTTTTAAATTCTTTTTGGGGTTGTAGAATTTATCAGTCTTCTGATTTATAGCTTCTGTGTCATATTTAAATGGGTTTTCCTGCAGTTTATAAAGGCATTTCTTCTGGGTTACTTCTAATACTGTTATGCTTTCACTTCTACAATTAAATTTTTGATCTATCTGGAATTTATTCTGATATAGAATAAGAGATGTAGTTCTAATTTTTTCTTGATGGCTCCCTAATGCCATTTATTGAATAATCCATTTTTCCACTTTTTTGTGATGCTGCTTTGCCACCTGTCTTACATTAATAATTATGTTGCACTCCCTATGAATCAAACATTGTGGTAGGTACTTTGAAACTATTAAAACTGTAATAGAGTTTGTGCATCAGAAATTGCCTTCTAGTTTTAGTGACAAAACCAGAACTCATACAGAAAATACCAGGTTGATTTTAAGACTTCTCAATTAGAGAAGGTTTTATGGAGGGTTGGGCATGAGTTTTATCCTGACAATTATTTACAAAATAAAAGATTTAAAATATGCAAAAAGAAATAGGAGAAAAAGGCCTTTTCAAACTTTTCAAACTGATAGCATTTGAAGAAGGATGAATGTTGATTAACAAATGTCCAACATGGTTCCATTTCCTGTAAGGGAAATGGGTTTACTTTTAGAAACATATCTATGATAGCTAAGGAGAAAATTAGTGTCAATAAGATGCTATTATTTCTTAAATTCATCTTTTTTAGTTTAAATGGGGAAATTAAGATCTATGTAGAAAATAGCTTCACCCTGAGCAGGCACTATCAGGGAAAAGAGCTTTTGATTTGACTTTGAATTATTTCGGGGAATCTTAAATGTTTCCCACTACATTTTCTTTTCTTAATATTGAAACTCTAGTATGCAATTATTATACTGGACTATATTATGCTAACTCTAAATTTTTAAACAATGAAATACAGTAAAATCTTGGTTTGTAAAAGTAATTCATTCTGGAAATATGGTTGTAATCCAAAGCACTTCTATATCAAAATGAAATTATTTCTCCATAAGAAATAACGGAAACTCAGATAATTTGCTCCAAAACCCCCAAATAGTTATGTAAAAATGATAGAAATATTGTTCTGTAATCCAAAATAATAAAAAATACACAATATAAAGGAAAACAAAATTAACTTGCACTTACCTTTGAAAACTTTCATGGCTGGTGTGAAGGACTCAGGAGAGAGAGGAGAGTTATTATTATTTGGATGACTTTCTCTATCACGCTCTTAGCTCAATGGAATATTTTTCTCACTGTACAACTTTAATGGAGAACCTACCCAGTGGCACTTGTTTTTCTCTCCTTTTTGGTAGAAATGTTACATTGCATTGTCATTAAACAAATGCATCTCTCACACTGCTGCAGCCTTATTAGGCGGTGCTTTTCTACAAAATGTTGCACTGTTTCCCACATTTGACACATTTCCCTAATTTCATTTCAAATGTGGGATTCCCCTACCTTTTCCTCCTCTTCCCTGCAGGGAGGAAATCTCCATAATCTGGATTTTTCTCCATAATCTTTGTAATCTCTTCACATCATGTACTACTTGTATTACAAGACATTGCTCCTCTTGTGGAACACTCCGAACAAATTACTTGCAATCCAAGGTTTAGTTGTATTTAGAAACATGCAGGATTATACAAGTATATACAGGCTTTTGGTCATTTAGATTTAATCTTTTAAAGAAATTTAAAAATTTGTGTATATTTACCTTGATTCCTTTTATTAGCCGAAATATAAATCTATAACTGCTTTTGGAATTTTGTACAAATCTTCTTTGAATGTGAACCGGATGCTATGTTCATATCTAGAATGCCCACCAGAGCCTTGTGCACTCACAGATGTGGTGTAGAACATGATTGCATTATGGAGGATCCAGCTGACTTGCTGCTTGGAGGTGGGACTAGGCAGAAGGAAGCTTTTTCTCTTTGGCTGCAGCCATCTGATGTGCTTCTGTGCCAGAGCCAGCCTACTATGGACTGAAACCACTACAAAAATAAGCCAAAGAAACTGTGGCTGTCGTGTATGTTGCCCCAGCAATGAGAAAAGTAAGACAACTGGTAAAGATATTTTTCTTCTTATAAATCTTCAGTGGTTCCCCTATTCCCCTCCCGGCATACAGACTTCATCCTCTGGCTACTCACGCCATTATGCATACTGTCTTCCAACAGACCCTAAGTCCTGTAGTTCCCAAATGCTTCATATTAGTTCATAGCCACATCTTTGATCTGATTCTTCCAGCTTGTTTGTAAGTGAGCGATGCATTTCAGTTTTTGTTTACTCTACTTATTTGCAGTACATAATCATTACATCCATTGCAGGGGGTAGCCCATGTACACACAGTAACACGTTTTAATTCTCTTTAGGTCCCCTTTGCCCTGCCCCCGGCCTCTTGACCCCTTTCCCTTTTGCAGAATATCTATCTCCCTGTGCTCAGAGCATTTTTGTTCTTACTGTTGATGGATGATTAAGGAACAAATGAGTGGGCTTCTGCTTCAGAGAATGTTCTCAACATTTTTCCTATTTGCTTGAGATTAACCAAGCCTTATTATTCTTTTAAGGTTTTTTCTTTCTGTTTTCTGACCATGCCCAAGCAGCTTTAGGTACCTTTTTTCTGCTGCTTTCCTCTATTACACTGAGTCACATATGCACATCTATTGTAATACTGCTTATACTGCAGTTGAAATTGCTCATGTGCGTATACTTTTTTACTTCTAAAATTTAAGAACTGGTAGTTTTTTTGGCTTGCAACCACACCTCTGGCAAAACATCTGATGTGGAAACTTTTATAAAGTCCACAGAGTATATTAAGGAAATAGGAAAGCTGCAAAACACTGGAGTGGTCCTCTGTAAATAAAAGGAAGCAGAAAAAAGTGACATCGCTCCCGTGCTATGTTGGGCCAGAGCTGGAGAGCGTGGTCTGCATGCCTCCGAGGATTGCACACTGGACTCTTCTGTGCCACACAACATTTGGTCTTCATTGGTTAGGTTTCTTTTTTCCTTTTGCTAAAATATGGCAAGGCTCAGGTGAACAATGTAGTAATGCTGGAAATCCTTTGCCTTCCTACAACTATTCTGTTAGAGATCACCATCCAGCACGCGGAAGGCCATCTGAAAACTTGGAATGGAAAACTGTGGGCTGTGCAGAAAGTGAGGACTGTGGTCCAGTTTCAGACTTTTAGTAGCTTCTGTTGCTATAGGAAGGCATGTATCTACCTTCTGCCCTGCTTCGCGGTGGGAGTCACCTTTCTGTCACTGGGATACAATACCTAAAACTGCACCTAATGGAGGAGGGGGTTATTTGGGCTCATGGTTTGGCTGGCTTCAAAGCAGAAAGGACCCGGCTAAAGGGTGCTGTGGAAGAAGCAGAGTGTAATGAGCAAAAGCAAGAGATATGCTCTCTAAAGGCACGCTGCTAGCGAGTGACCTGCTGCTGGCCCCGACTCTGACCAGCGCATTCTGCTGGGAACCCATGAATTGAGTAACCCACTGACCATACAGTGCCTCTGATCCAATCACCTTCTGGAAGCCTCACTTCTAAACATATGAGACTTTTAGGATTCATTTTACATGTAACTCAGAACAGGACTTATTCCAGAGGCAAGGGCCATAGCTTTATAAATTGGATTCATCGCACCTACAGAGCTTGAGGATTTATTGGCGTTAGCTGGGGGAAATATGCCCATAAAACAAGACTTTTCTAAGCTTCAGAGGACTGTTTTGGCATCTCATCCCAGGGTCGCATTAGTTGGAAAGATGACCCTTCACACCTGAAGGATGCAGAGGGCCCTAATCCGAGTCTAGTCATTTCTTTCAGCTGATGCATTATCGTCAGCATCACAGTGACGGTCCACAGCAGAAAGTGCCTGGTCATGTTAGAGTCCAGCAATGACTGAATGTCACGAGCTGACATCCTTTTATTACAAATTAAGCTGTTTAAACCACAAAACCATTTCCCTGAAATTTCATGAATATACAGCCAAGACACAATCTGAAGAATTTATCTAAAAACATCCTGCAGAAAGTTTATAAGAAAACCACTATTTGAGTAAATTGCGGACTATAAATACAATAATTTTCAGTAATTTTTCTGTAATGTGTTATTTATTGTGAAACTAATGTGATTAAAGCATATATATGAGTTCCTGTCCTTCATACATAATAACTACATTTATTAAAAAGTACTCTAACTAGATCAGATTATGAAGATGTCTTAGTCTCTTGGACAACAGTCTTTGGACCACCTGGCCTTTAAAAGAACAAAATTCATTTCCACTCACTGCTTCTTCCTGGGAAGACACAAAGTGTGGTTTTAATTTAAGGGGAAAATCTGCATTTATTAATGAAAAGGATGTTCTAAAAAAAGAAGTTTGTAATCAGTTATATGCTACCAAGAACTTCAGTATGCTATTTTTCCTGGGGTACCCTGTGGCACTTTCTGGTTACTATTAGCCTGTGTAATGTTACCATTTGGTATGGTTTATAAGACAGTAATGGATATGGCTAATTGTTCATAAAGTTCTCAAGCTATTCTTTTTGTTTTTTACAGCCTATGACACCAGAGCACATTGTTGTCCAGTGATTTTAACACATTAGAAGCAAATATAAAATCCCTAAGTTAAATAACAGGAAATTATAATGGCTCAAATCTCATTAGATTTATAAAAATACTACGAGCTTTAAAAATTGTTTTGATAGATCATCTGTTGTTGGCATGCATTTATATAGGAGCAGTGGATTTGAAAAGCTGTACTTAAATTTATCATAAAAGATAAGTTGTTATTTTGGAAATATTTATATCTTTACCCCTGCAGTCCTCTTCCTCATATCTTCGGTGTATTTGTGACTGAAATATTCAGCTCTGATTCTGAATCGGATATTAGTTTACCTGAGCAAAGTCTATCGCTTTAGGGACAAGGACCAATTACAGAGGAGGAAGGAAGGTATGGATCTTTTGGACCTAATACTGACTATAAGAAAAAAAAATTGAATTTTCCTCCACCTCCCTCTTTGGTCCCTCAAGTGTATCCAGTACAGCCCTCAGCCCCAATATATGATAAGTCTAATCCTTTTTCGCTTTTCCAGATAGTAAGTTTTTGAAAAGTAGTCTTTTAAAGGACTTCATGAACTAAATAGGCCAAAAAGTTATTTTTGTTTGATCAGAGCTGGCTACACTGAGTACACAGTTTCTTATGCTCTGCTAAATTAAGCATAGAATATTTTCATTTCACTTTTGCTTATTTATTTATTTGGTACTGGGAATCGAACTCAGGACCTTGTGCTTACCAGGCAGGCACTTATGATGCCACTGAGCTATGTACCCGGCCCTTCACTTTTTTACTGAGCCAGACAGCCATCTCATGCAAGTCACTCAGTGTCTTCATATCTAAAACGTTTATTCTATACATTTTAAAGCTATTATTTTGAGGAAAGGAAAGGACATTTGTCTAAATATAGATTTTTAAGGCCTATGTACTTCTTTTTCTTGTCATTCTAAAATTGTGCATTTGTGAAGCAAATTTTTGATGTTAGCCTCTGACATTTAATACACTAGATAATCAGAATATTGTCCATTGACTAATTCATAGATTCCGAAAGTAAAATACTTCTACCTTAAACTATGTGTAGAAAATCTCATTTTTTGCTTAAAGTAAAGTGTTGGAGTATTAAAAGTAATTACCTTCTCTATATTTCTTTTTTTTCTACAAAAGCATAAGCTACTAGAGGCAGGGGATGTGGTCAGCCTTTTGGATACCTGTGACGTTGGATAATTTCTGAGGGGAGCGTGGGGCTATGCAGTGAACTCTCCTTAGTTTTTTCATTGCAACTAAAGTCAAGAAACAAACAGAAAAAGGCAAATCAACAAAACAATGTTAACAGTGGTCCTAACATGTCCATTAAATGAAGGTGGTGGAAGAAGGATGGTGGTATTTTCTAAAATCAATTTCATTACAAAGTTTTCCAAAAATCATCCCTTTTATTGTTTGAAAGCTGTTGTTTATGATATCATGATTATAATGGCATTTCGTTTATAGCTGATGAACCTACGTAATTCAAAAGCACCCAAGGTATCCTTTAAAAGAAAAGAAATTTGATATGGAAAAGCCCTCAGGATCTGGCCCTGGTGGCACACACCTGTAATCCCGGCACTCTGGAGGCTGAGGCAAAAGGATTGCTGTGAATTTGAGGCCAGCCTGGACTGTATAGTGAGTTCGAGGCCACCCTGAACTACAGAGCAAGACCCCATCTCTGAAAAACCAAAACAAATCCAGCCAACCAACCATCCAACCAACCAGACAGACAGACAGACAGACAGGCAGGCAGGCAGGCAAGAAAACCATTTAGGGAGAAATTATGTTATAGACTGAATGTTTTTATTCCTACACAGTTCGGATATTGAAGCCTTAACCTCTAAGGTGATGGGGTTGGGAGATGAGGATTTCGAGAGAAAACTGAAGTCAGATGATAACTTGAGGGCAGAGACCCCAAGTGTCTTTACGAATCCCAAGAGAATTTTTCTCTTTCCTGCAACTCTCTCCCATGTGAAGATGCACTGAAACATGGGCGATCTGTATCCCAGAAAACAGCTTTCATCAGGACCTGACCATGACAGCAACTGATCCTGGACTTGCAGCCTCCTGAAGTATGCAATGTAAGCTGCCACACAGTCTGCTTATTACGGCAGTCCTAACTGACAGGGACAACTTCTGCAAAAATTCTCTTGAAGGAAAAAAAAGCACAAAGTGAATATTTTGACATCCTAGGGGTTAAGATCTGAGTGTGGCTAAGTGCATAAATAGGTAACCAATGCTCTTTTGGGAAACTCTGATAGTTAATTTTCAAATATAACTGAGAGAAATACTATTATATTATAGCATTTTTGATATGCTGGATTTATTTGCAATGTGTATTATGTCTCATATTTTATAGAAGAGCTTTAGTAACTGTTTATCAAATTAAAAATTGCCTCTAAGATTGTTCATTCTGTTTCCTAAACTTTATCACTGATTATAGATACAAGGCACTTCTATCACTTATTTTAAAGACTGTTTATTAACTTGTCTTTAGGCTAGCTCAGATTGCATATTGCTAAGAAATTAAGTGCTTTGGACAATTGGTAATTTGCATAATTATTGTTTTAGAGATAATTCCGTAGGGAATAGTCTGTATCTATGAATATTTATAAACTGTCTGATTTATGAGCATAGAGACAATGAGTATAAGGTATTGTTATCTAGTTGTTTGAAAGATAATAAAATGTCCATAGAGAACCAGTGTAATATCTTTGGTATGACTCAAATGACTTCATCACTAATTATATAATAGAAAAGAAAGGGGACTTTTCATTATTTAGATGATTCTTTTGCTTTCAGAACATAGTCCCTAAAATACTCAGCACAATACTTCGTATTTGAAACTATGTGTGCCGATGTATGCATAACATGTACGAATGATGTGAGGTGTGACTGAAAAGTACAGGGAATGCTTGATGGAAAAATTACAATGAAAGGCACATTGCTAGTATTCTCAAAATTCTCCCCCTTTGCTTTGAACACACTCAGCCCATCCTTCTTGGTGCTTTCTGGAGCAGTTCTGGAGGTCATTTTTCATGAGTATTTTTAGTTACACTGTTACGGCTGCCTTGATGTCGTGCATCAATTCAGAATGTTTGCCTTGCAGGTTCATTTTGGATTTGGGAGGAGCCAGAAGCTACGTGGTGCCACAGCTCATGAATGGGGTGGACAATGATACATTTTAATGTTTTTACAAGCCTGCTTTTCCACTGGATAGCACTGTTGCAGCAGCATAAACCATATTCTTTAATCGTACCTCATAAGACACAAAAGAGGACTTCCAGAGCTGCTTCAGAAAGCGGCAAGGATGGTGGGATAAGATTTTGAGGCAGGGGTTATTTTGAGAGAGATTAATGGTGATGCATTGTTTAATACTTTTTGAACAAAAATTTAAGCATTTATCATATATGTTGATCATGATTTGAATGTCATGTATTTTTATGAAGAGAGTTAACCTAGACCATGATGTTAAAAACTTAATGGTTGGGAATGTAATTTGGACCACCATTTCTTTTTGTGAGCAAGATTTTGTTGAACCATAACAATGCACATTTGTTTGCCTGTTAACCTGTACTTACTTTCATGCTATTACAGCAGAGTGCTATACAGCATTCAAAGCATGTATGTTCTTTATGGAGAAAGTCTGTGACTCATATTAACCATATAGATGGAATAGTGAATAGGACAAGGAATAAGTAAATGTTGGTATAGTCATTTCATATTCCACTATTCAGAAATAGAAAGGAGAAATTACTGAAACATGTAACAACAGTATGAATAAAAATGTTTATACTGGATGAAGGAAAGCAGACACAAAATACCACACATAATCATGTTTCAGTTTATATAAAGCTCAAGAAAAGGCAAAATTTGAAAGCTGGAAGCATTCTAAATGTCCACCAACTGACAAAGAAGAAAATGTACCCTTCATATAATTTTTTTAAAAAATAAGAATAAATACTTTACACAACTTATCGAACTGATACAACAAGAAAAATGTTATGCTAAGTGAAAAGAATTAGACATAAAAGACCATGAATTGTCTCATTCTGGATGTACACAAAATTTCCACAGAGAGCAGATCCATAATGACAGAAAGCAGAATACTAGTTTCTGGGACTGGAAGGGGGAGTGGTGGCTGACCGCAGTTGGATGTGGTAGTGAAATGTGAACCAGAGTGTGGTAATATTTTTAGAACTCTGTCAAGGTACTAAAAATCATTTAGTTATATATGTGCAGTGGATGAACCATATGATCTAGACATAAACAAGGCTAATACATGATGTTAAAAATCAGAACATGGCCGTCTCTAAGTGAGGGGGTAAGCCTTGAAAGGCAAGGAGAATTAAAAAAATTTTTAGGATGAGGGAAATAATTCTGTATCTTGATTGGGTTACTGTTACACATGCATGATTGTGAATGTCAGATTTTATGGATTCTACATCTGTGTATTTTTAAATATATAAATTATATCTCAAAAGAAAAAGTCACTACAAATTTGGACATTGTTGGCTTGGAAGAAGTGGTGAGAATTACCGCACTAAATTTTGAGTAATTTTGAGGGACAGAGGAAATAGTTATTGAAGAAGATACAGATTGTTGACTTTTGTCTTATGTGAAGTAATTTCTGCAACAGAAAAACATCCAGGAGCTTTGGAAGAGAGAAGTGGTGTTCACATAGGATGTGTTTGATTAGTAAAACGATGTCAAATTTTGTTTCATCTATTTGGAGAATATATTTCTGCCTCAGGAACCATTCCCATTTTTTGAATGCCAAAATCCATAAGAGGTTTCCTAGGCATGCGGTGCACTTCTTAGTGTGCTTAGAATAATGGGTCACTCTATTGATGAATTACTCCATTGATGGACAGTAGATTGATCTTCTGCAGACGTTAGAGCCTCCATGATTCAGTAACTTACCCAAATACCCGTTTCTGAACTGCTACACTGAAGGCCAGGCCTCTAACACAGGACGCTTGGGAAAAGTATCATATCCAAACCATAACAAGCCCATGTCACCTACTACAGTGTAAAATAAACAATTCTGGAGATTTATTTTGTGGTGCAAGTTCAAGTTCATGTTGAATTATGTATTTTACAACTCTTTTCTCTTGTTTAGAAAAACTATTTTTGTGAGTTAAATGTCATAGTATTTTGTCTAGCCACCCTACCTGATTTTTGATTTAGAAACATATATTTATGGCAATTTTGTGAGATATATATGAATGAAAAATATATTTATCCTCAAACATTAAAGTAATGAATTTTAGAGTGGAGCTGCCATGCTATGGAACATAAAAGGGTTCTTATTCCTAAATATTATGTACAGAATCTCAAGTGAGATTTGATGATTAAAAATTTCACTTGGTTTAAAATTTCATTTCCTCTTGTCCCACTCAGACAATTTTCTCTTTTTGTTTTTATTTTAATTTTTTCCAGAAACCATTTCTTATTCTTCTTTTGCTTGCTTTTTTGGGAGAACTGCTAGATTTCTCAGGACACTTTTTTTCCTCATCTAAGCTATGAGGTCTGTTAATTATTATCTGTATTATTTTTTCATTTCATTATTCTCAGAATAAAGCAAGTGGGAATGTACCTAGGTGTACAGGAGACAAATAATAAAATGTTGGCAATGAGTAGTGGTATTTTATTGTTATTACCATTTGCCTCTGATACCTATTACATATGTTTATGAAGAGCCAGAATAGAAAAGCTGCTTCTCTTCTGCCTTTGGAAACCTATTTGAGCTCTTTTCATCCTCTCAAGTAATTTTGATTGATTACCCAGTTATCCTCAGATTATTTTTTTTTTTTTTTTTTTTTTTTTTTTTTTTTTTTTTTTTTTTTTTTTTTTTTTTTTTTTTTTTTTTTTTTTTTTTTTTGTGGTACTGGGGATCGAACTCAGGACCCTGCGCTTGCTAGGCAAGCGCTTATTCCACTGAGCTATATCCCCAGCCCTATCCTCAGATTATTATTACTTAACCTTTATCAAATATTTCCATATGGTTTCATGGTCAAGCCAGAGGAAAAGAATTGAAATGTATTTTAAACAAAATGTACTGCAGATTTTATTGTATTTTCTTTTGCATTATTTTTCATTCCTAATACTCTGTCTTTGGATTTTTCTTCTATTCAAAAAGATCTTTGGCATTCTAATGCTGCCTTTCCATTTCTGGGCTACATTTTATGTTAATAATAGTGCTCAGGAATCTCTTTTATCTTTTAATGGCCCACACTCTCCCATTTGGACCCTTTCCCTACCTCTGAACCCTTTGGCTTCAGATGTTAAAATTTTCATAGACTTTGCGATGAGAGCTACTGCTCTTAGTGCTTCCCAGCCCTGGATCCTCAGGGATTCAGGAAATACCAAAAGATCTTCATCATGTCTTTTCAAACCTATTTTTATCTTGCTGTTGAATGGCCTGGACCCTGGATTACTCTACTGCTTTTGAGACTACATAGATATCTCTTTATGCAACTTCATTTCCTTCGTAAGGCCCTGCTTCTTTTTCACTTCTTCATATCTCTTGTCTTCTCTCATCTGGATTTGAATTTTTCATTAGTACATGTTTGTCACACATAATGAATACATTAACCACAGGGAACTGGCATTGTAGGCAGCTCATCCTAACCCTTTTTAGTTTTCCTTCCCCACCCCCTCTTCTCTATTTCTAGAACCTGGTCCTATTTGTAAATGTTCCAACTCCATGTTTCCTGTTATCTATCTTGTATTTTGCTCTTTAAATTATTTATACTTATATGAGAAACCATGCAATATTTAACCTTCCAAGTCTGATTTATTTCCCTTAGCATGTGGTCTCAAAGTTTATCTGATTTCTCACTAATGGCAAATGTATCCGTCTTTATATCTAAATAGTCCTTTAGTACTCCGCTCTCTGTGTTCCTTTTCTATCGTGGCTGAGACAAAATACCCAACGCCCAAAATTAAGGAAGGAGAGGTTTATTTAGCTCACAGTTTGTGGAGGTTTTAGTCAATAATCAGCTGGCTTCAGGCTAGGGGGGGGCATGACACAGGGGCAATAGTTCAAGGTGGCAGAAGACAGCAAAAGCAGCAAGAACAAAAAGGGTGGGTGGGACAAGACTCTTTTTCTCCCTTATACTGTAAGCAGGTTATCTGCCCTCACCTACACTATCTCTGTGTCCTCCTCTTTCACAAGTTGAGGATGTTTACAAAGTAAGGACCCCAGCCTCTTGCTGAATAACTCACACATTTAAACTTCTCCAGTTGACACAATGAGCAAAATCCTAGAGCGTTAAGGGAATGTCCTTTTCACCCCAGGATGTAGAATCGCTGAGTTACTTAGTTAAGCTTCTAGACTCCTCAAGTTGACACAGTGTATCACCCATAGCATCCACTGTACACATAGTCTACATTTTCTTTATCCACTTACCTGTTGATGGGCATATAGACCACCTCCATGATTTAGCTACTATGAATTGTGCTACTATAAATGTGGGTATGCATGTATTACTGTAATATGGTATCTCTCATTTGTTTGGAAAGATACCTTGAGGGAGAAGAGCTGGGTCAAATGAAATAATTTTAGTTTTTAAAGGAATCTGCATACTGATTTCCATAGTGATTATACCAGATTACATTCCCACCAATAATGTAGAAGTATTTCATTTTCTCTGCAGTATTGCCAGCATTCATTATTGTTTCGTTTCTTGATTATAGCCGTTCCTTCACTTACTAATACATTGATAGCTTTTGTTTGGGTCCTCTATACTCAGTTCTGGTTTGAGTTACCCATGAAACACACTAGTTAGATGATAATGCTAGTTACTTGTTATTCTCCTTGGGGGATATATGGGCCCCCATATATGTGCTAGGGGAAAGAAGGAAAGGAAGAGAGTAAGATAGAGGAATAAAGGGAGGAAGAGAGAAGAAAAAAGATAAAAAAGGTAAGAAGAAACAGCACCCCCCCAAAGCCAGGCAGATATAGAAACACAAGATTAAGCACCGTCACAGTTATGTTCATACTGCTGCTTGAGTGTAACCAGTGAACTCCTCTCCATTTCACTTGTGTGAAAGCTTTGATCAGGGGAGAAGGGGGCTGTGGATGGATTCCTGGATCTGGCTCTTTCGCACTTCCCTCGCTTCACTAGTTCACAGCTGTGACCACAAGTTTTTTCTCCTCTTCACCCTTCTCAGTCCACACCACACCGCCTGCTACTGCAGATCTTGGAGCTGGGCCCCGCTATGACCTGCTCTACTGCATGCCCGTGAGGGAGGAGGCTTGGAGATTTCGGTGGCCCACTGAGCCTGCCTCCCTGCTGCAAGCTGTGCTCTGGGCCTGGCTAACTGGAGGACTTTGCCTTTGTCTTAATATCAGACCCTTTCTGTTAATTGAGCGGAGAGTGCAGTGTAACTGGCTTAGTACCCAGTTTTCTTCTAATTTCCCTCTTGTTCCTTGGTCCTGTCCCTGCTTGGCAAATCCTGTAGCTGCTTGTTTCTCTCGTCAGTGTGAAGCACAGCTGGAGCCCTCTGGCTAGGGTGCCACCGTGCAGCTCTCTGCCCTTAGTGCTTCCTTCTTCACTTTCCAACCCACGAATTTCGTGGAATCTCAGGTCTGCTGCACTCAGCAGCCCCGCAGCCATGAGAGGCGGAAGTTCCTGTGTGGAGTGCCTGATGGGGGTGGTAAGCTGTAAGCAGGATGTCCACAGGGCATAAGACTCCCAGCGTTTAGGGGAAGAATGAATGAGTAGTTATACCCGGGCCAGTCATACATGCTGCTTGTTCACATAGCCTGAGACATGTTTTTTTGTTTCAATGCAAAGATCTGTGCCTATACCAGAACCGTGTGCTTGTTTTCCACTCTCCCAAGGGCCTGGTGGTGCTCTCTCAGGCACTGTGCGCTGCCTTTCAGTTTCTCTGCTGCCTTTGTTTGAGAATATCTCATTGGCTGTGTTCCTTTTGCCAGTGGGGAGGGTATAAGGTTGGGAACCTATTCCAGAAGCTTAGCTGCACCAACATGTAGGCTGCATTCCTTGGCACATCAGATCCTGTCCTAAGAGAATGCATACGCATGAATTGGGAGGTAGAGGGTACTGTGGTTCAGGAGTGATCTAGCTTCCCTTTCTAGCCTCCCTGATACTGGGTGCAGATCTGGTGGGTTTCTGCTTCTTCACTTTGCCTTCCCTTATCTGGCTGTCCTTGCCGCCCATCTCTGTGGCTCTGCAATGTTTTGGTGCCCATCTTGGTGCCTCCAGTCACTACTAGCACGTTCAGACCTGTGGGAAGCAACTCTCATGCAGTGGTTGTCCCAGCTCCTCTGGGTTTTACCAGGCCTGCTTTTGGAGCCCATCACTCCTTTAATCAGATCTTGGACGTTGCTAGATCTGACTTTCCTGCTTTTTTGTTTATTTAAGTCACAATTCTTGATTTAATGTCAAGCAAATATAAACACAATTTTAAACTTGACTTGTTAACTATTTCTATGGAAATTTCTGCTTCCTTCAAAAAAATCTGACAATTTTTTTCCAGTCATGATCACGTATTTGATTTTTTGTTTAAGTGGTGTGTGTATGTGTATATGTGTGTTTTTATGTGTTTGTGCTAGATCGATTTACTACATTTTCTGCTGCTGTAGCACAAATCAAATTCTAGTGTTCCAGACACAAAATTCAGAATATTTGTTTACCTTGGAAATATTGCATTTTTTATTCCCTTAGTCCAAATTAGGGTACTTCCTGTATCTGCTTCCAAAACCCAGTCTCACATTTTTATTTCTTATTTAACTTTATTTTTAAATAAATCTATACTCAAAGTTAGTGACAATAACTAAGTTCTAGTAACACACTGTACTCCCTTACCTCTTGAGAAACAAGATTAAGAGGAAAAATGTGAGCCGGGGTAATGAAACCCAAACCATGTCTTTAACAAAAAGACTGAGCTCCATAGCAAAGTTCAATCTATTTGAAAGAAGTCTTTCCTGGCCCCCAAAATGAATTCTTAACTCCTCCAGGACTAGATTTCTGCATGCTTCGCATGACAGTGAGCCTTCCTAGCCTCGGACTGTACCCATGTCCCTTCTAGCTCATACTCTTCTCGTAGGCTGTCTTGCTGTGTAAACCCAGTGTCCACCATGGATTTAGAGTTTAAGAGATACACAGTTCAAAATGCTTGGTATTTTTGTAGTAGTATTTATCCCCAAGCACGTATTTACTACTGAGTTATCATCATATTAGAGCACGCCCAGTGAAGGAAAATTACCCTCGAACTGAGACATGGAACTCTTTGGCCTGTTACTGTGGTACAGTCTGCCAAGGCACATAAACTGAGGAGAAATTCCTCAGGCAAAGATTCTCTACACATTATTACTAGCTTGCATCTGGATCTCAAAGTTGATGAAACAAATTAGAAGTAATCCATCAGAATTGTATTTTCATTTTGATTTGAACAGACTTAGTTGCTCTGTTCTCTTAGGCCTACTTGTTGATCTGATTCATGGTTCTTATCATTAATTTTTCAAAGAAGTGTGCAAAATGGCATCCAAGGGTAATGTTCTTTTAGTCAGAGAAAGAGTTGACCTGAGCCCTCTCTTCCACGTCTTTTTTCTGGAGTTCATCCAAGTCTATTGTAGTCAGTATCTTTTAAGGATGGAGAGATGAAAGATGAATGAGCGTATGGAGTTAAGTAGGATTTGGTGGTGAGGTAATAAAATTAGCTTTCAATGTTAACATCTTCCTAAAATTCCAGTAAGTATTTTAACATTGGAACCTGGCACTGGAAACTGGGAGAGAAGTGAGGACTAAAAAGGATATAGAAGTCATCTGCACAAAGTATTTAGGGGTTGAGTAGTTGGACCACTGTGTAGTAAATGAGAATTAGTATCTGAGAACAGAATGCCTAGGTTTAGTTTCAACTGTCATATTGTGTTCTATGCAAATGACCTAAAATCTGTGATCCTCAGTTTTGTAATTTTTCAAAGAGTTTGCCTTAGGTTATCTTTCAGTTGCCTTCTGGTTTCAAAATTCTATTATGAAAATTTATTAAAGGAAAGTGCAGATATACAGTGGAGAGAACATGTAAGTACCCAAATGAATTGAAACTTTAGGCAAATTTCAAAGCTGAGAGTTAAGAATGTGCATGTTTGAATAAAATTTTTGTTTCATTTTCTTCCATTGCTTAGATGGAGAATCTTTGTTTATTTCATTTTCTGAAAATTTTATTCTTTTAATAGTACATGTTTGCAGTGCTTAAAGATTATTTTCTTCATGGGGAATTGGTACATGTATATAAACACATTTAATTATGTTTTTTTATCCCCTTCCTCTGTTTTTCCTCCTCATGAATTATTTGTTTACTGATCAACACATAGACTTTTTTCTTCCTTCTTTGATGAATATTAGGGCCGAATTTTTATTAAAATTTTATCTTCATGTTAAAACTGGACCTATATCTTTCACCATGGACTAAATTTGAAATAGATCCAAGATCTAAATATTAGAATAGAAACATTAAACCTGCTGGAATATAATGAAGACACTAGCATAGGCAAAGACTTTATGGCTAAAACCTCGATTGCACAGAAACTATTACAAAGAATCAACAACTGGGATCTCATCTTGTTGAGTAACTTTTGCACAGTGGGAAAATCCACCAACAGAGTGAGACAACCCACAATGTGGGAAAAGGTGTTTGCCAGCTATTCCTCAAAGGATTTCTATTGAGAACTTGTAAAGAACTCAAACAATCAGTCCTCCAAAATGTAAAGAACCGATCCAAAAATGGGCATCTGAGATGAATACACACTTCTCAAATGTAGAAATACAAACAGCAAATAAGTATATGAAAAAATGTTCAACATCACTGGTCATTTGAGAGATACAAGTTAAAAGAACATTGAGATGCCATCTCACCCCGGCAAGAATGGATGTCAACCAATAACAAATGCCAGAGGGGTTGTAGGGAAAAAGGAACTCTTCTCCACTGTTGGTGGGAGTGTAGACTGGTGCAGCCACTGTGGAAATCAGTGTGGAGAGTCCTCCAAAATCTAGGATTGGAGGTCCCATTTGACCTACCTGTTCCTCTGCTATTTATTTTCCCAGAAGACTTAAAAACATACCACAGCAGTATATCCGAACCTATTTTTATAGCAGCACGATGTGTAATAGCTAAATCTTGAACAAACCAAATGCCATCAACTAAGGAATGGATAACAAAGATGTGGTTTTTTTATATAAAGAAGTACTATTCAGCCATAAAAAAGCATAAACTGGAGATTTTTGTAGGTAAATGGATGCAACTTGAGACCACACTAATAACTGAAATAAATCAGACTCATATATGTAAATATAGTATTGTCTCCCTAGTGTGAAAAGCTGAAAGACTAAATAACATCCAAAATGTACAATAGATATTTTAAAATGAAAAGAAACTGTTCAAAAGGAAAGAGAAACTGGGGTGAGGGGAAAGGGAAGAACTATATATATATATATATATATATATATATATAATAGTTAAGATAGTTATACTACTGATTTCTCTTAGTTCATTGAAAAGAAATGTTTGTGCTAATATTGTTTGGAAGGCAGCTATGCCCACCACTATATCACCAACACTGGGCTAATATTGTTTGGAAAATTAAATGCCTATATCTTGTATTCTGATTTAAAGGTAACAATACACAATATATTAACCATTATTATCCTCCTATTATCTTGTTTTAAAATTTTGTTTTATTTTTTCTCTATAAAATTTTTAAAAATGTATCTTCACATGGTCAAAGACAGTGCTATATGTTTGCAACAATGATACAAATGGTGATTTAAGTGTCAAGAACTAGAGTAAAATGAGTGCATTTAGGGATGATATTTTAGTAATAAAATAGCAACTGATTACAACCTGAATGCGATATGAAAGAAGTCAATTGATTCCATTATTATATGGCTATGAAATACTATAACTGAGCATATGGCCTACAAGGAAATGCAAAGGAACAAGTTATAATCATATGTTCATCTTTATGAGGGGTCAAAACACTTTACAGACATCTAATCAATCAACAGGCAGGCTACATAAAGATATTATTTTCAGTTAGAATTTGACAGCCAGTATTTGTGGGGCAGGCCCATGGCACCTGCAGAGATAGTGAAATGCCGTACCCAAGAAGCCTGTGCTCTGCCATCAAATAGCCGGGGCTGCACCCACCAGTCTTATGTCCTTGAGAGAGTTGTTCATTTGGGCTTCAGTGTTTTGCCTACAAAATGGGAATAATAACCACTATTAATAATTTTTCAGATGAAATAATATCTCTAGGTACTTCTAGTGATGTGTGCTAGTAAGCTCAGTAAATAAGTGAATATAAATTGCTAGTATTACTACTCTAATGATTAGCAGCTTTGGTACAGGTAAAGAGGAATTAATGTTTCTTCATTCTGTAAGTGTAGTCTCAGGACAGCTAGTATCTTAATTACCTCACTAATGTTCTACAGTGTCTTGACTTATTTGAGTACAAAATGAGTTGTAACATTTCACTGATGATACATGTATTTTAATAACATCTTTTTCTCATTAATTTTGTATTTTTCATAGGTAGTCGTAGCAGAAATTGTAATACCTAACCTTAGTTTGTTGAAGAGTATTTCTCCTCATGAAAGGGATCAATGAAAAGGAAAATCTTGGAGATTTTGTGCAAGGTACAAATTTAGTGATGTTGTAAAAAATATAGATGAGAACAGTCAGAGCAATGGCGTGAGATGTATTCTTTTCCTTCTATGTCCACTCCTCACTACTTTAGAATCTATTTCTACCCCATTCTTTTAGTTAGGGCTTCTACCCTGTAAAAATCTCTTTAGTTCATTAATCCATGTCTTTTAGATCCCTTAACAAAATACATGATTTAAAACATCCTGATCACCTCCTCCCTCATGCATATCACTTAGTGAAACACCTCAGCATACATTTATTATTTACTTACATGAATACATTATTTGTAATGCTTTAATTTTCACTAACTTACGTGTTTCTTGGGAAACCCTTTTTTAGTCTGTGTATATGGCATGAGTTGTAAGTACTATTAAAAATTTCTTAATGTTAGAGACTGTATCTCTGTTTCTATTCCTCTCCCCGGGGTATAGTAATAACACCTGAAAGTATTTATTAAGCAGTCCGTGATGTTTAATAAATGTCACCGATTGACAAGATTTTCTGCAGTGGTGATAGCAGCAAGACTTCTGGGAGGTTTCTGGGAGATGAACAGAGAAACAGAGGCTAAATGTGAACAGATTTGACTTGTACCAGTGTGCGAGAGGAGTTGTAACAGACAAAAGTTCTAGTTTTTCTTGAACCTTTTCATGCATTTAATCACTCCACATCTTTACGCAATTTCAATCCCTCTTGTAGTACACTTTTACAAATTTTGTACACCTTCCTCTCCAAGAAAGGTAACCCTAATTGAAAGGTGAAAGAAAATTGTAATTTACATATTAGAATTATATATATTTTTAAATATTCTCCAATTATGGAACACTTTACATTATCCCTATTAAGAAACTATGTCATGTACTTCAATTTAAAAATGAAGTCATTTTACCATTTTTATCTTTGTGTGACATTCATCAGATAGCCAACAATCTATTGTCCACCATATTAAAACCTCACGCAAGTTGCACAGGCTTTGAAAAGCATGGAGCTAATTAAAGCACAAGTTAAAGCACAAATATCATTTGATTTATATCTTTCTTTTACTGTGGAAATCATGTTGGGAGACATTTGTACATAAGAGAAAACAAACTCAATATTTTCCCTGTTTAAATTTTCTTCAACTGAGGTTATAAGTGCCAGAAGATGAGAGATAATCATGGAAGCCGTGAGATGTACGCTGAAGACACATTCCTGCAAGGAAACACTACATTGCACAATTGACTATTTCTCTCCCATGAACTGTAGTCAAACGAGCTTCACTTCAAAAAAATTGTATGGGCCCCAAGTCAGGTATAATCCTAACATAAATATTCACGCACTGTGTAGCATTAAGCACAACATGTATGTGTGTGCGTGTAATATGTGTGAATACACATTCTTATAATAGATCTCTTTTTTGGGTGCCAGTAATAGAACTCAGGACCTTGCTTTGCCTGGCAGGTGCTTGTGTCACTGAGGCTATATCCTCGGCATAACAGATCTTCAGTAAAGTATATCATGGAAACATTTAAGATAGTAATAATTGTGAAAAGCAACTTGAGGGAAAAACAAAAAATTGTAAGAACCTCTGAAGTTTACGTGACATGATATTTTAAAAGCATAGCTATAATTGCTACTAATGTTTTCACCCAGAGAACACAGCATAAAGAAACACAGTTGAATAGAATTTAAGCAAAACAAAACAGTCATAGATGTAAGCAACTGTCTGAGGTTCTCAATTCTAGTTCATTTTGAGAGGAATATATGTTGGATTGTTTGTGAAGACCACCAGCAGTATAAAACAGCCCATTGAAAACGAAATAGAAGGTTTTTAAACGGAAACATTTTAATGAATTTCTAGGATAATTTTTAAATCTTTTTAGAATGTATTAGTAGACTAGTTCTAGTTTTGTGGAGTAGTTTGCTGAGCTACATTTAGTATTTCATAGAAAAGCGATTACAGGGACACCTACCTGCTTTTAGGTCTGCTGGTATACTTAAGTTGAGAAGGAAAATCAGTATCTCTTTTCTTCTCTTTGTGAATGTATTGTATGTAGTTCTATTAAATAATGACCACGTCATGACACAAGCCTGTGTGAATGGAAAGCAAAATAGTGAAAAAATTGGTAATATATATTTGTTGATATTAGTTCCTGACTCTCAATCTGGAGTTTACCAAATACATAAGTAGTTTCATCAGGCAAGTTAATGGGAGAGGTAAAGATTTGCTTAACTGTCAGGGCCATGCTAATGGTAGCTGATATTTGCAATGGCTGTGATTTAGAATTGCTCTGTGTTATTAGCACTGCTGAAGGGAAATGTGGGCAAGGTTGTTAAATTCTATCCAATATGTGGGTTATGGAACATCTCTTGGGAGTCATGTGGTGACAAACAACCAAACTAACAAACACATAAGTCACCCAAGCAGTTCCAAGTGTAAATGGGTGTCCACCTGGAAAGGGTATGTGTGTGTGTGTGTATATATATATATATATATATATATATATATATATATATATATAAAGGTTGGATGTATCAATGTGCAAACCACCACTAATGTATAAACTCATAAAATTAAAAAAATTATTGTTATATTTCAGAATTTCTCAAAAGTGATGCTCAATTCTGCAAAACCATACACTCAAATAGCCTTGAAAGCCACGATTCAGATTCATATCAGACAGCACTCTTCTTAAAAACCACTCCACCTTTTTGGCTGTAAGGAGTGTTATTGGCTGTTTCTTCTCCTGGGGCTGACCTCACGCTGCTGGGCCTCCTTTGTTTCTGCGTGAAACTCTGTCGTACGGTTTCCTAGAATATTCTTCTAAATCTGCAAAAAACGATTTAGTCCTTAGTTATATATGTGGTTCCCCCATGCTTCGATTAAAATCTTTTTTGCCACTAAGTTGTCAAACATGGTAGTTTGCTAAAGGGAATGATTCCTGCCTCAAAAAGGAATTTTGCAAATCATTAGCACGGAAATGTTTCTCTCCACTGTACAATGTTAGTATGAGTAATTATATTTATTAGTATCTAAATGTTGCTCTTCATTGTAGTTCTTTAGAATAAATATCAAGCTGTTGGGTATTAAAGTCTCTAAACCTTAGTGAACATGAAAATAGCCTATATTTTGCTAAACTGGATTTCTGCCAGAGATTTTGGCTTAGTAGCTTAGTGGTATAAATTGCAATGAGGATCTGAGATAATTCTGATGGATGTGGCCTGTGTACTACGTGGTAATAAAGACATGATTTGGTTCAGCCAGATCCTGCTGGAGAAGCATCTGTTTATTTGCTGCTATGTAGCCATTCTTTCTCCTGCTGGTAAAAGATTCACTGCATCCTCAGTCATTTAGTTTGGATGATATTTATTCCATCTTAGATCTGGGGATGCTTTCTGTTTGTCTTAAGCAAAACAGCAGAACACATTGTGCTGGCAGTTGTGATTAGTTTGGCAATGAATGGGTAAACCAATCAAAGTCACCTAGCTGAATGAAATGTTTTCAGTGGTTCCCCGAAAAGCAGCCAGCTATGTTCATTTTTCCTTTACCCTTGGTGAGTGTGATGCTGGGGACAGTGACAGCTACCGTCTACAGAAGTGAGCAAGCAAGAGGATACAGAACCCGGCGGTAGGTGCAGTTTTCCTATGGGTTGAAGGTACATTAACTGATGCATCCCTTTTTGCTTAATTTCAATACGAAGGCATAAAAGATGACAGACTTTGAAGAACAGTACTGGATGAACTGAACCAAAGAGATGTGCAGTTAGGAGGCTCAGTGCATTATTACCGTAAATATTCTCAATCCTCCTTAGATAGTATTGAAACAAATAGTTCACTAAATGTCAAAACTTGGGACACTATGTCTGTAGTGCTTGCTGAAGTGGAGGGCAGATAGGAAAAATTAAGGATGGTGGGGCACATTAACTTTGAAGTCTTCATGAAGTCCATAGCTTAGAGTTCAGGCTGATACTAGCCTTCCTGGTACAGAGAGGAAGATAACGTGGACCCTTTAAAGGAAAAAATCTTTCTGCTTGGGGCTTGTAATCCAAGAGGATTCATCTGATACAGGACATATGAAAATGCCAAGTGGTCAGCCCCACTCCAGATTAGCACTAGTGGAGGAAGAAGGTAGAATCATAGCAGGAAACATGACTGGGGGCTGGGAAAAGTGCATGACTGTGTGTGGACAGATGGAATAGTCGCGGTCGCTGTGAGGATGGAGCCAGTGGAATGGGCATATGCACACACCACACTGTGAAATCACATCCTCAGAGACTGTAATTCAAGGATTTGCTGGCTTAAGGGAGTGCTGGATTAAAATGTGCGTTACAATAAGAGGAGAGATCATTCTTATGTAGTGGACTCTTCTGACAGTGCTGAGGCTGGTTGAAGGCCAAGGCTTTTAAACTTGAGCATGCATCAAAACCCTTCAAGGGCCCTACAAGACGTACATGGTCTGGTTTCATCCCCCAGATTTCTGTTCAGTAAATCTTGGTTGGGCCCAATGATTTACTTCTATAGCATGTTTACTGCTATTGTCAAGGGCCACACTTTTTGACTGTTGGCTTATTTCAATTGGTTATTAATTATTTATGAGTTGGTCCCCTAGAAAACATTTGCCCATGTTTAGGAATACTTCTGGTTGCCACAACAGGAAGGTACTATTGACATCTCATAGATACAAGACAAAGGTGCTGCTGAATATCCGATAATGCCAGGGCATCATGCACCTCCCACAATTCAGAAGTACCTGACACCAACATTAGTATTGCTGAGGTTGAGAATCACTGCTTCAGTGATATTTTCAAGGGCAGAAAGTGGAGGGTGAGATAATCTAATGGCGCCAGGAACACACAGTTCATATACATAAAGGAGTTTGCCTTTACACGAAAAGAGCACATGGGGAAGAAAAGCTACGCTCTAAAGTCTCTCTAAGTGGTGTTTGCCAAAGAGACTTTATAAAGGGAAATTTCACACTTTTAAAGAGTCACTTGTTTCCTGCTGTACTCTCCTCCCTAAGGAACTTATCTGAATCAAATGATCCTTTTGAAATCAGTGGAGACTGTGTTCTAGATTGGAGAAAGGAGGGAAAGAAATGGCTCTGTTAAATTCTGATTTAAGGCTAATCATTCTTTTTAATTAAATTACTGGCCCCCGAAAGAAGCAGATGAAATGATGAAATTGAGGTGGGCACAAAAAAAGATTCAAACAAATGATTCTGAAAAGCAGCACAAACTGGTATGTGAAACTCTGTGAATTAATTTTTTTTTAAAATCTTCTTTGTGAGACTGCACACAGATATTTAGATGCTCTTAGTCAGCAATCTGACACTGGCTGCCTAAGATATACACTGAAATAAACCCCTTTTTTAGTTTCTGCTCTATCCACAGCAATCAAGTAATTGTGATAACTCCAAGGCTGGCAGAATGTTATTAAAAAGTGGGAGGCTGACAGGTGAGATGTTTCTCAGAGAGTAGAGAAGATATTGAATAACTTTAAGTCATTGAAGAAACGAGGATAAATTCATTTTTAGCAAGGGCTGTGCTGTAGTTCAGATCTAGAATGTTCTCCCCAAACCTCATGCTTGCAAGGTGACTGGGTCACAGGGGCTCTGTAACTTTCCAGGGGGTCGGTCCACTGATCTGGTGGGGTGATGTTCATTGGTATTCAAGTGTGTTGTTAGGAGGTCAGGCCTGGTTAGAAGGAGGGGTGTGTCTCTCATCTCGGCTCCTCCCTTTCCTCTCTCTGCTTGGCTGCCATTAGATGAGCGGCTATCCTGTGTCCTGCCCTTCCACCCGATTCTGCCCTGGAGCCAGGCCCTGCACATGGACAGGATCCATGAGCAAAAATCTCTCCTGTTACATTTTCTGTGTTGAATATTTTGTCTCAGTAACAGTAAAATGACTAGCATACCCTATGAAGAAGACGCCACATTTTCCTGAGGCATCTATAAAGCGCTGATGATAAAGCTGAACATTAGCTAAAATGACATGTTCAGGAAACCTGATGTATATCCTTAGCTTCTGAGCACTCTAGTATAGGACCAACAGCTACACTCAGATACTGAGCAGCCTAATACAGGACCCATCACAGGGAAGTATTTTGGCAAAATTCTCCTAACATCTATTAAAAGGAAAACTTTGCAGAATATACTTTGATATTTATTCTCTTACCTTCAGCACCCAATAGAAGAGCTCGGGGCGTGGAATTCTTGCAGAGGGGGGAAGAGAGCTAGAAGGACAAATTCTCAAAAAGGAACTCTTGTTCACAATTGTTTCTATTTTCTGTCTTCATCTGTGCCAATCTCAGTTATACATCTTTAGTAAATGTCCAGCATTATCTTTAGAAATTTGAGGTAATTTGTGCACGTAAAGGTATCAGCACCACCATCAGTATCAATAGTATTGATGATGTAAACCTTTTACTACTTATTTTGCTTTAGTTTCCACATCTGTAAAATATTTTTAAAGACTTTTTCTGATGAGAAGTTTTTTCAATTAAGCAATTTTAATATGTAATTAAAATCTGTTGAGCTGCTTTGATTAAATGCTAGTTATAACCAGCGGTTGGGAGTCAGGACCCATTCACTTGGTCTTCGTGGTGGCGCCTGGAAGAGTTTCTGAAAGCTTTAAGACTGCACAGATCTTAGCTTAAAAATCAGTAGCCCACATTTTTAGGCCCTCTAAAGTCTCTTTAGGTGCTTGTTGACTCCAGAAAGGTATTTATGGTAATTCATAAACCATATTTTTATTTAAAATTAAAGTAAGAAGAAATTTAGAGAATCTGACTGTGAAATTCCTTATAACAAAATATAAAAAAAGAGAAGGCCATAGTTATCAGGCTGTCTTTGTGGAAAAAATGAGTAAATTGATTAATATTTGAATCTTTTTTAGGAAATACATAAGCTTTATAATAGATATCTTCAGTTGTGACTTGATAAATATTCTATGATATGGATTCATCCTTGATCATTAGTAAAAGAAAATGCCACCTGGCACTGCATCCTGAATTTCAAAACATTCTGCACTTCTGAGAGAAGGGAAATCTAAAAACATTCCTTTCTTGGGATGTAGCTTGTCACAATTATGGTTTACATGTTCTTTTTTTTTTTTTTGATTTTTTATTTTAAAGACAAAAGAATGGAGACACATGAACCAGAACAAGCCATAAACAATATTGAAAATACAAAATTATGCAGAACATAGCAGGGAATTAGCACTGGATGCTGTATTACATAATGTCATCTTCACACTAGTTAACACACAAACATTAAAGGAAATACCAAATTATAGAGAAGATGGTAGGGAATCAGCACTGGATGCTGCATAACATAAAGTTATCTTCACTTCTGTTAATACAAAAACGACTGAGGAAATACAAATTATAGAGAACATAGAAGGGAATTAGCTCTGGATACTGTCCTACATGTTACCTTCACATTTGTTACTCAGTTACACAGGTGATGGCCCATTTGATCATTCAATTTTCTCCTCCCTCATCTCCGTTGCCCTACCACTCAATTAGTCCTCTTCCCTGTGATAACTGTATTCCTGGACTCTCGCCTTGGGAAGAGATATAGCTGCCTCAGACTATACTATAGCATAAATGGGTGTATACAAACTGGTATGGTCGGAGGTGGAAAAGCACCCATGCTCACAGCAGACTGCCCGGCTCTGCTCCGTCGCCATGCTATGGGTGGGGGTGGGTCCAGTCCGTGGGGCGCCCTCAGCGGATCCCACAGCGGAGCAGCCACGGGGCCCTCGGGGGAGCAGCCGCAGGGCCGACAGCAGTTGCAGGGCCCTTGGCGGAGCAGCCGCGGGGCCCGTTTACATGTTCTTTTAGTGGAAGTCATTTACAAATTTTAATCCTTTCAACTTTCAAGCAAAGATCAAATTGAGCTCTCTATGAAACTAATGAGGTAGAGACGCTCTATGTTGTGGTTTAAGGGATGATAACTAAGTGTCTAGCAGAATGGGTTGCACACCATCACAAAATTAAGGGAAACTGACTTGACCCAGTGGTGGGTGGGCACCTGGGTACAGTGGTTTGTGTAGGGACTTCTGCATTTGGGACCATGTTTTCACTTTAAAGATACTGTTTTTAATATTTATACAATACCTGGACACTTAGTTGAGATAACAGAGCACCTTTCAGAGAAATCATAGATTTCAGAAAAAAATAGATTTAACCTTAACTGTATTTAAGAATCACTCCATATAGTATCTAGTACTAACTGTCATGGTGTTTGTGTGACCTTCAAGATATGTTTAGATGTGAAATGGCTGAGAGATTTGACTTGATAAAATAACTCAATGGATACATTTAAGAAGTAGTTATATGCAACGTTTTGACATAGTTAATATCTAGTTGTGTCTTAGTTTCTTCCCACTATTTTGTATATCTTGAAAACTACATTTTTTGTTTATATAGTGAGAACATCTTTTTTCAGTTTTTGTCTTTTATTAGTACATGTTGGCAGTGTATAATGATTATTCCTTGTGGGGTGTGGTACGTGTGTAACACATCTTGATTCTTGTTTTCATACCCTTGCCTCCTCTGCCTCTCTCCTCCCTCCATGTCTTAGTTCCCTCCCAAGTGCAAAAGATGTGTCTCCTTATTTACTATTATCTTATATTTTGCTATTTATTTACATTTTTGGTTTCTCATATAAGAAAAACCATGCAATTATCTAAACTGATGGGCCTGATTTCATTCCCTTAATGTTATGGCTTCAAAGAACATCCATTTTCTTACAACTGAATCATTTATCATTCTTAACCCCTGAATAGTAATCCATTGTTTTAAAATTCTTTATGCATTCCTGTATTGCTGATATAGTCACTTCCAAGATTTAGCTACTATGAATTTTAAACACAGGTATGCATGTATCACTGTAATATGATGTCTTTACTCTTTGAGGATGAGAACAAGGGGAATTACTAGGTCAACTGGAATTTGTACTTCTGGGTTTTTTTTTCAGACATGGTCTCACTATGCAGTTCAGGCTGCCCTTGAGCTCATTTTGTAGCGCACGCTGGTTTCAAAGTCACAATGATCCTCCTGCCTTAGCCTCCCGAGGGCTGGGATTACAGACGAACACCACCATGCTCAGCTATACTTCTGGTGTTCTGAGGAATCTCCATGGAGTTCATAGTACTTGTATTAGTTTATATTCCCACTACCAATGTAGAAGTGTTGATTGCGTTTTCCCTGCAGTCTTGTCAGCATTATTATTATTTGAGTTCTTGATTACGGCCGTTATTTCTGAAACGGAGTATAATCTTAGTGTTGTTTTAATTTGCATTTCCCTAATGACCAGAAATAATGAACATTTTCTTAAGTATTTATGGGCCATTTGTGCTTCTTTGGAGACATGTTTGTTCATTTCAGTTGCCCATTTTTTGATAAGATCTTTTATTTGGGGTGCAATTTTTTTAGTTCTTTATATATTCAAGATATCAGTCCTCTGAGGAATAGTTTGCAATGTTTTCCTCATTTTATAAGATGTCTGTTTACTTTGTTGCTTGTTTATTTTGCTGTGCAGAGTATTTTAAACTTGATTCCCATTTGTTTCATTCTTGGTATTATTTCTTGTGCCATTGGGTTTGTGTTCAGAACATCCTTGCCTTCAAGAGTGCCAGTTTTATCTTCCAGCAGATTAAATGTTTCTGTTTTAACATTTAGATCTTTGATACATTTTGATTTTAGTTTAGTTCATGGTGAGAGATATGGATCTAGATTCAATCTTTGGGATGGCAACCGGGTAGGCAGCAGAGAGAGAACCTCAAAGAGGATTACCACCCAAACAATGAAATATAACAATATGAAGACAGACATAAGGACTTCCGGGAAGAAGACGACCAGCCGAGAGAGCGAGTGTGGAGGGAAGAACGGCTTCAGCTCCTGAACCCGACAGAGAACGCGCTACTGGGACAAACTGCACCAAACCGGGCAGCGCTCCGGGATCCGGATCAGAACCCCACCCCGCAGCCAGCGCTGCATGAACTGGAGCAACAGCGACCGGCCGGCGGGATTTCTGAGGCGGGGAAAATCTCCATCCAGGGAAAAACATCTGAACGGCACTCCTGTCTGCACGATCACAGGGTGAGTTAATTGCGCGCTCTAACTGGTTTTTCCTGAATCGGGAAGAAGCTCAGCCCAGCGAGAGACATCAAAGCAGCTTCAAGGACTGCGGGAACTCCCGGGTGGGAAGACCTACTTAGGCGCCCCAACGGGTTTTGTGAGGGGGAAAGGAGCTCCACCCAGGGAGGAAAACCTGAGTGGCCTATCTGCAAGAATCCTGGGGTGGCGAGCTGTTTATTCACCCCCGCCAGGTCTTGGGGTAGGGAGTAGAAGCGGAAATCTCAGCAGACAGCTTAAGGGACATTCTCCCAAAGAGAAGTAACCATTGGAGCAGCCTCTGCAGCAGACCTTTGCCTGCTGAACTGTCTGTGGAATTTATAGCTCCACATTTTGAATC